>JAQQXO010000369.1:0-32901 GCA_029852735.1 Persea americana
AGTGGTGGTTGTGCACATGCACCTGCTGAGGCACCATGTAGCGCGTGCGCGCCTGATGCTGAAGGGGACTGGTCGCTGCGCTCGACTTGAGAAGCTGCCGTTGCCAGGAGCTCAATGTCGACCAACGGCCTGCCCATGCTGTTCATCGCGCTCGGGCTGTCGTAGCCTGCTCTGTAGTATGGTCCGATGCCGTTCTGAACGTGGCTGGGATGTGCGTAGGAGTGTGGCGGTGAGACGTTTGGCGATGGTGCGATTGACGATGTGCCGTGAGTGGCATATGATATGATCGGGTGGCGGCGGCATCATGCGCCCGCCGAGTTGAGGATCGAGCATACCGGCTTGCGAGATGGCGGCGGCCGCGGCGGCAGCTGCTTGCTGCGACTTGTTGCCTCGTCGCGAATTGGGGGTTGTTGTGTATACGCGAGTGACGTGTCAACTCATCGCTGCGGCTGAAGCGCTTGGTGCAGCCTGGAAACTGACAGCCGTGTGGCTTCTCGCCGGTGTGCGTGCGGATGTGGCGGGTCTGATGTTCGAGGCGATGGAAAGCCTTTTCGCAGAGAGGGCACTTGTACGGTCGTGGCAGGTCTGCGCGACTCTCGTCCTGGCTGTGGGGTGGGCTATGGTGGATGCCTGTCACGGGCATGGTCGCGACAGCAGCGGCCATGTCGGCAGGCGAATCCTCGAAGGATCCAGATTGTGCGGCTGATCAACTCGTCAGATGTGAGATGAAGAGGCAGTGAATGGAAGTAAAGGCAGTGATGTAGCCAGGCAGAAGTTGAGTTTGATGAGATGTTTGTGTAGATGAGGAAGATGGAAGGAAAGGCAGGTGTGAGAGTTGTGAGAGAGAGTGAGTAGTGGCAGCATGTGAAAGGGAGGAGCATGTGAAGGGGCAGAGCACACGCATGAAATGGTGAAAAGGGACGATTGTGTCATGACACCGCCTACATCCACATACAGTACCGCACGGTCTACACGACACGCAGCAGCCATACGATGCACGCCGGAAGGGTTCGGGGACCGTTGGGGAAGGGAGATGGAGTAGCGCTGAGGCTCCACCTGCCCCTGCACAAGCTGGAAAAAGGCCAACAAGGATTGCAAAGACCATACAACGCTGTACCACACCGTACCCAAGCCATACCCCACGCCCGAGCTAGGGCATCACGACCTACTGGGCTGCAAATTATTCCCGCATGGGATCCGTGGGGAACTGCGTGGGGAAGCTCGTCGCAGACTCCTCAACGAGAACACGGATGGATGCGACGAGAAACTGGGGGAGCGGTGTGGATTGATGGAAGCGGCACGGCACATCATCTCATCAGTGCATCCTAGTGAAAGATAAGCGAACAGGAGCATTTCGACTCGACGCAGAAAGAGGGATAATCTCCAACGACGAGACAGAGGCGGGAAAAAGCCCCCGTGGGCACGACAAAAGATCATCTGTATGCACAGTATCGAGCACGACCGGCAGTTGGCCCTTAGCACATCTTCCGACATGGACGGGAAGTGAATCGATCGATACGCACTTCATCTGCAACGGCGCAATATCAGCCGTCTGACTGATGATGAGACAATAGGCGGGACTTTATCTGTGGTATCAACGTCGGTCTAGAACTCACATCAGGCCTCGGGAATAACCACGATCGTTGACCTCTTTCTCATCTCTCTCGACGATGAGGCTGCTGTCGTCACAGACTGCTGTCCTTTTCGAGCCATGCACACAGAGATGCGCCAGGGCATGCACGCCTTGCAGAGGGCGCAAGCTCTGCGTTGACAGATGACAGCGCCACAGATACTACGAGATACAGTATCTACATCTACGTCCACGTCATGTCCTTGACGCCCGACCCCTCGAAGCAGGTTTGCACATGGCCAACTTTTCATCGCAATCTACCACTTTGTCACAGTACAGTACACCTATCCCTATTCGATGTTGTCCATCGCAAGGGGCACTCTCTTCCCTGCGGTACGAGAAATCTTCACTGCACGACTCTTATCATGCCCGATCGGCCCTTTTTATTTTAATCACGCACTTCGCGAAACATGGCCTTGCCTAGCTGCACGCTACCGACAAGGCGCGAACTAGTGATAGGGAGCAACTCCGTTGGCAAGGGATAAGGCGCCGAATCGACATACGACGTTATGCTTACACACACGGCCAGGTGTAGCTTCGTGCGGAGAGCGCGGGGTTGCCAGGTAGAGGTGACAATCGTCGAATGCTGATCAACAAGTCGACCTTGGGGCTGTCGACGTTCCGAACTCAGAGATATGTCAACTGTTTGATCAGCGCAGGATGCAAATCGTCCTCCAATTGTTATGCCACCAGTCATACCGTGCCTGCGTCCATCACAATCTGATCAAAATCAACGTCATCATGGCCTCAAGCAATCAAGCAATCAGGCAGCGAAAGCGCATCATCATGCAACCACACTAGCAGGGGCTCGACTTTTTGTTGGGAAGATGCACACCCTGCGAAACCAGACGTCGGGGAGAATCGGGATCGTCGCTCGTCCCCCACACCGCCCCAGGCCACTCGTCCAAGGCATCGGCGCCCTTGGCAAGCCACGCACCGAGTGCCGGGTTCGAGACAGCCGCGCTAATGTTTGTATCTGTGGGGAGACCAGCAAGGCGAGCGCGCGGGGGCGGGGAAGCGTCGCTGTAGACGGCGCTACACGTCGAGCTTGTCCATCTTCGCGATACGGGGCTGATCAACCTCGCGTGTTGCGTATGCTCTGTCGGCATCGCGTCGTCTCCCGCGACGCTAGACGCTCAGCGCGGATGGTGCGACGAGGAGAAGTATTGGCGATTGCGATCCTGGATTGAGATGGTCGCTCGCGGCCACGACAATGGGCAAATGCTCATCGAGAATGCGAATGCCATTTGCACAATCCATGCCGCTACATCGCCGGCAAGGCTCCCGTCCGGTGCGTATGTAGTGCGGTGTTTCTAGGCGAGGCACAACCCAGCACGCCATCATCGAAGCCGAACCCGGGCATGACGAAAGCTCAGCACTAGCATCGCGGTCGCCGGACAGGCCATTGCGGTAGCTGAAGGTCACTGCCTGGCAATCTTGTCGTCTCGACGAGGCGACACTTGCGCGCATGTCTTGGCTATACTCCTTATCGCGAAGTGAGAGGCGCACTCCTGAACTCTCGAGGAGGTTGCTCGGCAGATCCAATGCTGCGTTATCTTTTGATGGCTGCACGTGCGAACAAGCCATGGCAGTGTCGCACATGTCTTCGCTTTCGCCTTTGTAGCTAGCATGGCTCTGCGCACGCGACACTCTGGTCAAGAACGGCGTGAAGCCAGCCACGGCCCATGAGACGCGAGTTGCAGTACAACGGAACACCTCCGCGCCGCCATGCCCTACCCGCGAAAGCACTGTTTCGAGAATCCTTCCATTGAAAGTCCATGCCATGTCCTGACATCCAAAACTCGAGACAGCTTGGCTGATCAAGTGACCCTCGACGTCTTGAAGATTCAATGCAGGATTGTCACGTCGACAGCGAAGACATGGCGTCCGTCGCGGCTATACGAGCCGCGAAAGCGGCGCTACGGCAGTGCATCAAGGAGAAGTTGGCGGGTTTGAGTCAGGAGGGGATCGGAGAGCAATGTATGTACTCTCTTTCCTGTCCCGGCCCAATTCCTGGCTTCGCCGGCTCGATATATAAGCACGAGCGCAACGGCCAGCCTCACCGCAAGAGGTCACTCGTGTAGATGTGTTTATACAAAGCTCACGTGACATAGCACATCAAGTCTGCCGGCGAGTGCTAGCGCTGAACGAGTGGAAAGCTGCGCGGAGAGTGGGCATCTATCTGTCCATGAGACGGGAGCTGCAGACGCGAGCGCTTGTGCTCGATGCGTTCGAAGCTGGGAAGGAGGTTTTTGTGCCCTTTGTGTATAAGACGAGGCGGAGCGCGATCGAAACTGGTGGTGAGGAGAAGATACCGACAATGGATATGCTTGCGTTGAGAGACCTGAATGATTACGAAGGACTCAAGGAGGATGCTTGGGGAATTCCATCGCTAGGCAGGGATAGTGTTGCAGACGAAGGAACGCATTTGGAGGGAATGGACTGAACAATGGTGACGACGTTAGTAGAGGTTCGACGAAAGAAGAAGCTGGGCTCGATTGATAGTTAGCCGGGCATGGCGTTCGATCAGAAGTGTGGTAGATTGGGGCATGGAAGAGGTTACTACGATGCCTTTCTGGAGAGGTACGCTGGCGCTTTCGGCAGAGATTCTATGCCTTTGCTAGGTAGGTGCGTCGGCTCGCCAAGTAGCGGATTGCTGATGCCACCTAGTGGCCATTGCACTCGATGTACAAGTCCTCGCCAAAGGCGGCGCTGTACCGATGTCGAACCATGACTGGCATGTTGATGCTCTCGTCGCTGCAGGACTAGGAGCGGGCGTCTTAAAGCGATGATGCATCCGAAACGTGCTTTTTTCGCGCCCCTGCGCGCTTGTTCGCTAGGTGACCAATGCGCAGCCCCTCGCTGTAAGATGCGATTTCCCTTGTGCTGGACTCAACAGGAAGCCATTCCAGGTCATTGAGCTTCCAACGAAGGTTGCTCATAGACTCTGAATCAAGGCAACATTCTCGCCCTTGAGCAGTATCCGTCCTGCGCGTGTCAACGCTCGTGGTCTTGTCATTGGCAGAACTAGTACCTATTGACTTCCTCGTCTCTGGCCTCGCCCTTTGTCGCCAGCTTCACCTCGATTGTGTCGTCGATGACGAGATTCATAAATTCATCGAAACCCTGTCTACCGCATCAGCGATTGCCCATATAGCGGTGAGTTGTGGTCGAACCCTGATTTTGCCCTCAAGCCTGATGCCCAGCTGCTCGTACAGCCACACTTGCACTGTTGCGCGTGTCTGCAACAGCTTGAATATGAAGTTGATCGGAGGTAAGAGGACTTTGCGACCACCACCGCCTTGTCTGCCCGACATCTTGTATCGTGTCCGTGGTGCGAATGTAGTGGCATCGCGCCAACGACGCCTTGAAGAAGTTGCGAAGGACGTGCGATCAGCCCTGCCAAGACTTGATCGTGCCGTACCGGATTTCGATATGACGGCGAATTGTAGAGCGCGCAACCATTTCTTGAAGATATAGCGATCCGCGAGGTCACGTCCTGCAACGATCACAAGGGAGGGACATCCATTGGCCTTGCATGCGGTCTATACTGTCTCAATCCACGGCTTCGCAAGGACCATGACGACAAATGGTCATGCGACGGCAGTGGACGCCTTCGCACCGGTGCTGAGCGCACTCGCGACTCTACAAGCAAATGTCGATAGGGCGCAGAAGGCGCAAGCACATGAATACCTCGAACAATTCCAGAAATCCGTGAGTATTCACATCCGACCCGTCGAGCTGTCCTCACCTCGGTCCGCAGCCTGACGCATGGAGCACGACCTTTGGAATCCTACAGTCCGCCGATGCCACCTCCGATGCCAAACTATTCGCAGCCACAACCCTCAAGGGCAAAGTCTGTTGCATAGCCTCCTTCGATGCATATACTCACAGGCAGTAGATCACATATGACCTCCATCAAGTGCCCAGGGAATCCCTCACTCCTCTTCGCGACTCTCTCCTTCAGATCTTGGCGAGCTTTAGCAATGGACCTAAGCCAATTCGAGTCCAGCTATGCGTTTGCCTGGCGAACCTCGCTATTCAGATGCTAGAATGGAAAGATGTCCTCCCTCATATCGTCTCAACACTAGGCAGTGATGCACAAGGCATACCATGCATGCTAGACTTCCTCCGAGTGCTGCCAGAAGAGGTCACCCAAGGCCGTAAGATCAATCTCAGCGTACGTCAATTCGAACCTGGCCAGATCAAGAGCGAGGCCTCTGTCAATCAGCCGGTTAGCCACATAGTCTAATATGGTCTCCTATTAGGAAGATGATCTGCTGATGCGGACGGACGAACTTCTCGTGGAGAACGCCACCCAAGTCCTGGCACTCCTTATCCAATACACAAAATCATCAGGTCGGATTTTGAGACATTTGGCGCCTTCCACTAACGGCAGCATAGGAGCAGCAGCACGAAACCCGCAAATGCTTGAATGCCTAACCTCTTGGCTGCGAGAGATTCCTATGGCAGACGTGATCGCGTCGCCGCTACTGGACACAGTCGTTGCAGCTCTTGCGGATGATACGACCTTCGATGCGGCGGTAGAGTGTATGAGTGCGTTCTTCAGAGAGACCACGGACGTGGACGAATGCCTACCCACCATTACAAATACTATACGCCAAAATACTATCCTTGCGCCCGAAAATCAAGGTAGCTTCGGACGAGAAAGACTCCGAAGTACTGAAAGGCATTACAAGAGTATTAGCAGAGGCAGGCGAAGCGTGGGTAGTGCTCATGGCTCGGATGCCTGAGCAGTTCCGACCGCTCACGGAATCGATTCTCGAATGCGCTGCACGCGACCAAGAACTGGATGCCATATCCTTGACCTTCAATTTCTGGAATCAGCTTGTGCAATACATCACCCTGGACAAATACATCGAGGCGAGATTGCAATACGTGGACATCTACTCAAACCTGGTGGACGTCATGATCCGAAATCTGGAATTCCCGAAGCCGGAAGGCGGTGGTCACGATCTATTCGATGGCGATCGAGAAGCCGAGGAAAAGTTTCGCGAGTTCCGACATCTTATGGGTGACGTGCTGAAGGATGCTTGCGAGGTTGTCGGCGTCAGCGAATGCTTGCGGAAGACGTTCGACCGGATACAGGCTTGGGTGACAGAGAACGGTGCGCAGGCTGCGCAAGGCAAAGTGCCAGATTGGCAAGCCCTGGAAGCGCCGCTGTTCAGCATGCGAGCAATGGGCAGAATGGTGCCTAACGACGAAAGCGTAATGCTACCACAACTCATGCCTCTCCTGATCCAGATACCGGACCACGAAAAGGTCAGATTTCAGGCTGTGATGGCGCTGGGGCGATACACGGAGTGGACCGCGAAACACCCAGACACTCTACAGCCACAGCTCCAGTTTATCATGGCCTGCATTCTACCACCCTTCCTCAGAGGTCGTCCGGGCGGGCGGCGTTATCTTTCAAATTCTTCTGTAACGATTGCGCGGACCTCCTCAAAGGCTACGCGACCCAATTGCAGGAGTTCTACGAGCAGGTCCTCGGGAAGCTAGGTCCAGCTAGTCAGGAAGAAGTCACCGAAGGCGTCGCTTCGGTCCTTGCGCGCCAAGCGCCTGATGAGATATACACGTCCATGAAGCTGTTTTGCGACCCGGTTCTGAAGCGGTCAATGGCTCTGGCGCAGAAAGCGCAGGACGACAGGGGAAAGGAGGCGCTGGCCGGTAGGTGGACTCGATGATGTTATCACCAATGCTGATGTGATTCGCAGATTCGTTGCAGCTCATCACCTTGTTCATCCAGTGGGTTCAACCGCATATTGAGCTGGGCAAGCCACATCCAGCCGTGCAGTACTGTCAAGAAATCTTTCCCGTCCTGGCGAAGATATGCGATGCCTTTTCAACCAGTGTGCCAGTCCTTGAAAGACTCAATAGATGCTGGCGATCAATGATCACTTCATATCGCAGCGCTCTTGCCCCATTGATCCCAGCGCTTGCGGATAAGTTGGCGAACGGATTTGCGAGCACGAGACAAGGCTGTTTCCTCTTCACAAGCAACGCTCTGATTCGGGAATTCTCCTTCGGCGCTGAAGGTGTAGACAACGCGATGAGCGCATCTGTCTATCATTTCTTCGAGCTTCAAACGACGAGCTTTTTGCGTGCTCTGAGTGATCTCACGCCGGAGGAGTTGCCTGACGGTACGCTGCGCTGTCAAAGATGAGTTTCTCAGCTGACCTGATTTAGTCATCGAGGATTACTACCGACTGGCTGTAGACGGTCTTGCCCATCACAGCCAACAATTCCTGGCGTCCAATCTGGTGCAACCAGTGCTGCAAGCAGCATCGACCGCTCTCACACTACTGAAGGAAGATCCCCTCATAGCTACACTACACTTTCTGCGCGACTTCCTCGGCTATGGCGATATGCATCCTCCGACCTCAACGCACTTCGACCGGCCTGATTACATTCCCGAGAATCCCGAATCGGTACGCTCGGCGGTCAAGACCTTGCTGCTCGGCGAGGGCGAGACGATCACCCAGCGAGTGCTGACTGGGATGATGTACTCATTCCCCCGCGACTGCTTGCCGGACGCGTCGGGCGTGCTCCTTGGACTGTTCCAGCTCATACCGACCGAGACTGCCGCGTGGATACAAGGCACGATTGCTCTACTCCCCGCAGGATCGGTCACTCCTCAGGAGGCCGAAAGACTCTTGGGCAGCATCAAACGGTCAGTGCAGTCTTGAATACGACTGGAAAGGATGCTGACATTGACTAGCTGCATCGACACGAATGAGCTCAGGAAGATACGATCACTCATGCAAGATTTCACGAATTCCTATAGGCGGAGGAATGTTGCGCCCCGAGAAGGGCTTGGACGCTTGGAAGCTACACGATTCAGGTTCTCTGGCTAATGTGCCTGCTGAATCCTTGTACTCTTGAGATGTAAAGATAACCCAGACACGATATGCATAGCGACGGCGTCGAAATCAAGGGTCCCATTGCTGTTGAGCGGCCGTAGGAGGAAGGTAATTGATGAGCCTGCTCGTGCGCTTGACAACGGAAAGTTTGGGTCTTGGCGTGAAGCGACGTCAACGCGTGGGTCCAAGTTTCGCGACAACCTGACATGTAGCTTGACAACGGTGATGCCGATATGCATAGAATGTCGCTACCCCGTCAATCAGCTCTACACGGCCTATAGCAAGGCAGACGACCGTGCCCTCGGCAAGGGTGTGCGTCTGATACAGTGTCCGCGATGCAAGCGCTTCGCCGACAAATACGTCGAACATGACTTTGTCATTCTCTTCATCGACCTCGTCCTGATCAAGCCTCAAGTCTACCGGCACCTCCTCTTCAATCGTCTCGGCAACGAGGATGATCGGCTCAACGTACATCGCCTCGACGCCTGAACGCGCACGGCACTGACAGTCTGTGCAGCCTGCAATCATCCGCCTCGCGGTCCTACTCCTCCTCTTCGACGTCTACCTGACATGGTATCGCGTCGAGAAAGCCACCACTCCTTCTTCGACCCTAGACACATCTGCGGGAAGCGGCACGACCTTCCTCGCCGACCAGAGCATCTTCATCCAGTACCTCTTCTTCCTCGTCCTATGCAGCCTCGAAACATTGGCATTCCACCTCCCAATACGACTCCCTCGCGCGCCACACCCCAACATCGCTCAGCAGCGTCCTGCCGCAATACCGCTTCTCGAACCGCGTCTCGACCGCCCTGCTCGTCAGCAGCTGCACGAAGCTCTTCCCCATACTCATGGTCATATGGGATTACGACCTGCCGTCGTCGGCGTCGGCCGTCAGCTGGGCCGTCATCGTCAACAATGTCGCCGCGCTAGAGATACTGCTCGATTGCGGGTACATCAGGGCCGCGCTGTTGGCGGGCGTCGGGGCGGTGGCGAGGGCGGCGGTGGGATGGGCGCTGCTAAGGAGCATGGGCGTCGAGGCGGGGAGTGCCGCGCTCGGCGTCGTCGAGACGGCGGACGTGGTCTTCATGTGGCGATGGGTGCAAGCGTACTTTGCCGGGACATAGTCAAAATATGCAAGATCTAGAGGCGACGTTGTATGTCATTCATGGCTTCCTGCTGTGATGTGAAAGGCTACCTCGTGCCCCTGTCACCCCTCTACGCCGAACGCCCTATACACTCAACGATGTCGCAATAGCATGCAACCCGTCATGCGGCGTCTCCGCCGTCCCGCGGAGTATAGCATGCTTCACAGCTCCTCCGTCGTGCTCCGCCCCCTACCGCTGCTGCCACGCCTCCGGCCGTAGATCGTTTCGTTGCGGTTCGATAAGCGGGTTCAGCTGCGCCATGAACGTGATCACTGCAGGCTTTGTCAGCATCCTCGCTGTGACATCGTCCATATGAGGAAGAGGACAGGACAGGAGGACTCACGCCACATGATATAGCAGCTAGCAGCCGATAGGAGTAACGAGGAGCGCCAGATTCTACGTGATGTCAGCCTCATCCTCGCCCGGGTCCAGCAAGTGCAAGTCCAGCCAGTGCATATAGCCCAGCGGGATCAATGCGAGTCTGTCACAGGTCGCCGAGTCGCACGGCCAGGGCTGAGGCCGCGCCCAAGGCGAGGCGGGATCGTGTGAAGAAAACGGGTGGTAGGAGTTCATACGTTTGCGTCTCACCCTTCGGCGAGAGAACCCAGGCCAGACCGCAAAATATGGCGATGAAGATCAGGCCGATGATTGGCGCCCAGCTGGTCAGGGTCAGTCGGTAGCTTGCAGAGGGAGTGCGGTGATCTTGCCCGTTCGCCATCCTCGAGATATGGCTTGATTGAGCTTGCGCTGCTGCTGCTGTTCTGTTGTTTGAGCGTGGGAAAGCTCGACCAGGATCAGGAGGTGGCAATGTTCGGGTTTATGTGGCAGCGTAAAGGAGACTTGAGATGTAGCAGTAAGCTGTCAGGGCTACAGTATCTCACGAAGGCGTTCGCGGAAGCGAGATGCGATGCGATGCAATGCAATGCGATGCGGTTGACAAGCAAAATATACGTGGCAGCGATGCGACCACTATCGTAAAGTATATGCGTGCCACGAAATCGTCAAGCTCCGCAACGTGATGCCATCCATCCTCACTATCGACGCGTCAATCCTCTCGACTTTATTATACGGACTTATACCGGAGCGTCTTGAGGCCGCGAGCTGTCACATTCGCTTCCGCCTTCGCTTCGAGATGGCCTCTACCTCCACCTCGCTGACAATCGCAACCCTCCCACGCCTCACTCCCACCGCCCTACACGCCCTGCTCACTTCCTCTCCCGCTTCTGCCACATCGGCCGCCTCCCCCTCGCCCACACAATCCGTCGCCGTAATCGACGTCCGCGACTCCGACCACATCGGCGGCCACATCCGCACCTCCCAGCACCACCCGACGTCGACGCTCGACTACCGCATGCCAGAGCTCGTGCGCACGCTCAAGGACACGGACACGGTCGTGTTCCACTGCATGCTCTCGCAGCAGAGAGGGCCGAGCGCGGCGTTGAGGTATGTCAGGGAACGGGAGAGGCTGTTGGGTGAGGATGCGCGGGGGCAGAAGGTTTGTGTGCTCGAGGGTGGGTTTCAGGCGTGGGTTGGACGGTATGGGAGGGATGAGGGGGTGACGGAGGGGTATAGAGCGGAGATCTGGGAGGATGAGGAGGATTGAACGAAAGCTGATGGGAGTGGCTATGATGCCGAGCAAGATCAAGATTGCAAGAGGACACGTGAGGGCTCCGGACAGCTTGTGCTCCTTTCTGCATGTCTTCTGGTATGTGGTATGTGCTGCGGCAGCTGGCAGGTTCCAAACCTGCGGTGTGGCTAAGAGTCCTCCATGCGGATCAGGCATTGTGTCGAATGCTGGAAGTCAACATCAGCCGTACGACATCTGCTTTCAGCAGTCTTAATGAGAAGGTCGATTCCGTTGAGGCTCAAGTCTCGTTAGACTCGTCTCTGGACGTCAGCATGGCCTGCGAAAAAGTATGCTCGACTCTTCTAGTCGTTCTGACTTGTCGCCTTTAGGCCACGAGCAGTTGCTTCGTAGGCACATGTCCTCCCTGCGTGCTGCAGCAGGCTGGGTTCAGAGTATTCGGAGGAACGAGGCCGCACTAAGTGTGCTGGTCGTTCGTGTCGTCTGGTGGAGACCTTCAAATGCCCATAGCTACATCGCGCTACACGCATTCGCCACGCATTCGCAAATGCTTAGACAAATGGTGAGCGGGCTTGTCAGGATTGTCGTAGGACGGACTCTTACATTCCTGAGCTCGTAGAGCGAGTATGGACGCGAGCCGCGTGCTACGAGTATAGATGCGCGATTGCAGGAGCAGAAGCAGAGTCTGCATTTCCGCAATCGTGGTCTCATGACTCCCTCCATCCTTCCTGCCAACAGATCGTCTGTCTTGCCGACAGTTTACCTATCAAAAACCGGCACTTGCTTGCTGTAGTTCCATCAAGAAGCTCGATTCACAATCTGCATATAAGTCGAGACATTCGGCACAGGTTCGTCGTAAGACCTGATGACGGCCAGATCATGCTGCGGCGAACTCAGATGTCCATTGTATGGCGGATCGTGCTCCTGCAGCACGAGTCCGCCGTCCATGACCTGAGACTGCCTATATTCCTCCTCCTCGAGTGAATCTTCGGACAACTCCTCGATGCGGGAGTCCGGCGATATGGTGAGCCCGCGAGAGATGTGCGCTCCGAGGCCCTGAGGCAGCGCGTCGTTTGCCTTTGCGATCAGCAGCGGGAGATATCTCGACTTGCCGCCGCGCAGGCTCGACATGAGGTGCATGAAGTGGCTCAGGTAGTCGGACGGACCGAGCTCGAAGCCGGATTGCTCCAGGATGGGGACGCAGGCCATGACGTCGATGAGCGTGCAGCTGATGTCGAAGTACTTCTTGACGAGCCCGACGCCGTGGACTTCCATTGCGTCTTGAGAGAAGTGTATTGTGTTTGCGAGAAGCTCGCGTGAGAGCTCGATGGGGTAAGTGAATGTCATGGCTTCGTCTGCGGCGGTGAAGGAGAGGAGCCGCTGGGAGATGGAGAGCTGCCAGACCATGACTCGAAGCCATTGCTGGGATGTGCGTAGGTCGACTGCTTGAGTGATCGTCGTGTTGCTGAGAAACTGGGGTAGCGCAGCGGAAAGGTCTTTTTGCAACGTCGTGATTAGGTTGACGTCGCACTTGCTCGATGAATTGTTCCAAAGGCCGATGAACTCGTCGTCAAAAGGCTTGTACAACTGGATGAGACGGCCGAAGCCTTCGAGTGTCGTGGCTTCTTCCAGAGTGCTTGCGAGATCTGGAAGGCTGATTGTGGCATGTAGGGTGAGAGGTTTTTGTGCTTGCAAAGCATACGCTCTGAACATTGGTCAGCATCAAGCAACCCTTATCACAAAACCGACCTTTCCGTTACGAAGAGCAACCAGAACAACCGCCGCTTCAAGGTTGCCCCGATAGCATCACCAGACGCATAGGTTTCCTCCTGATGCATGCGCAGGAACAAAGCGAGGGTTGTCGCTTCGCGCAGGTGATACCAGGCCGAGTTGTGCTTCTCGAGGCAGAAATGGCATCCGAACAAGAAGAACGATGTGATGACCGAGATCACCGTAGGCTCTTCCACATAGTCGAAGGTCTTTCGGACCGCCAAGCAATCTGCAAGGATGCCTCTACCTACCTCTGAAATCTCCTTGCCACCGATAAGTTCCGGCGGCAGATGTATGTTCGGTTGAATCGTCATGTAAGCACATAGTGACGCTATGAGGCAGAATGCGTCCGGAGAGCTGTGCATGGTCGTGATGATGTGCTGAAGCCTGCCGCGGTTCAAGATGGGCTGAGTGGGATACATGTTCGCGAAGAAGAAGTCGACGCAGATATCGATGAGCTGAGTCGGTATGACTCTCGGAGTGTAGTGCGGCGATGTCTCATGGCCGCCGACTTCACCGAAACCAGGCGCGTGCTGGGGCATGGGCACGGTCTTGCGCTGCGTCTCGCGAAGCTCGGTGATGACCTTTGCTCGCGAGCCCTTTGGGCCTTTCTTTTGCGGGATTGCATCGTACGTGCAACGCAGTCCGGCTTGGGCGCAGTTCTTGCATGGGAGATAGGCTCCATTGCCTATGCATCGGACCTTTCGCCTGTGGCAAGCGTCGCATGCTCTTTTGGGGGGAGTTTGTGCCGGAGGAGGCATCTTGCTGCGTTTGTCATTTCCAGATGATGTCCGGCTACGAGCTTGGGCTCTTCCTCGTATTCATCGTCATGACTGCGAGGCAATGGCGACGATTAACAAAGACTTGTCGAGGAGAGTACATCTCAGGATACCTGGGTACTTGTGGCTTTCATGGCGCAGATCGATTCTCCACTTACCGCGTGACCCTGATATTCTTAAATCAGGCACATGAGCAATTAAAAGCATGGATATGCATGGTAATGGAATGTAACAATGAGTGTCGAGACTTTGAGGCCTCGCAAGTAATTCAGATAGAGCGAGAGGGAGCAGGAGTAGTTGGAGCAGTAAGTCCTCATGCTTGACGATCGCCAAGACATGGATCCAAGCATGAAGGTACGTTTGAATGCGCCGTTGCAAGCAGAAAGAGTGAGAGCACCTTCGTGCTATGCTTTCAGTCTCTACCTTAAGCTCGTGGATTGATCCTCGATACGATTCTTTCAGCAACTCACGCCTTCGAACCTATCGTCAGATCAAGCACACCGAGCTCGCCTCATCACTTGCTCGTCTTCTGCTTCTTCTTCGGTCTCTCGTCATCTCGCTTCGCCTTTGGCTCCTCCTTGTCGTCCGCATCGTCCATCTCGACGTCGCTCCCAGACGCAGCATCGCTGTCCTCGACGTTCGAGTCGTACTCCTCGGCCACGTCCGAGTCCGAGTCCTCCTGGAAGTCCTCGTCCGCGCTCTCAGAGTCCTCGTCGGCACTCCCACGCTCTGCTTGCACCACTTCGTCGCCCGACGACTCCAGCTCTTGGTCGTTGAGTGCAGCAGCCAGCATCGCAGACTAGAGGGTCAGCTGTATCCTTCGAATGTGGAGTATCACACACCTCTTCTGCCATCTCATTCCTAACCTTGATGCTCTTCGCACGGAAGAAGTCCTCAAGCGGTTGCTGCTCCTCACTGAGGAATGTGAGCATGTTTCTGACAATGCGGCTCAGGGCTTACCGATTGATGTTGCTGAACTGATGTTCGGCTCCGTTCTTCAAGGTCATTGTGATGTCGAACGTGCGACTTGCAGACACTGCTCCGCCGACTCTTGACATGGTGATTCTTTGGACTTGATCGATGGCAATGTACGTCGCAGGTTTCGGCACAAACATGAAGCTCTTGTCCATGCAGTACAGATGTCCTTCGTTTGCTTTGATCGAGCACTTGACCGCAGACTGCTCATGGCGACTCTTGAAGTCCTTTGAAGGGGCTATGACCTTCTTGCCTCCGAGTCCGCGGAACAATAACGTCAGGACGGTGTAGCTTGGTCCTGCGTAGTTTGCTTGGAGCTTGTCTTTGTACTTGCCCGCCAGATCCTCCTCGCTAACATTGATCTCAAGCTCAATGTCGTCTTCGCGTTTGAACTGCATCACAATGAAGGGATAGCGTGTTTGGCCTTGTCGTAGCGGTGGATCCAGGCCGATCGTGATGAGAGTGTGGACGTCGTCAGGCTTCGGCAGCAGGAAGAACTTCTTCACTGAGCTGTATTGGATCTTGTAGTCGTAGGTCTTGCCACGCAATCGGAACGACTCCTCATACATATCCAGATCGAAGCGTCCTCTGCCAGGGGTGTCAGCGTAATGCACAAAAACACTATTTGGACTTGCCTCGGCGTAAGATGTAGAATGTCTGTGAATGATGCGTATGTGTCGCCGGCGAATCCTCCAATCTCTGCTCTCTGCACGAGCATCTCATACCACATATTCGCGGCATTCTGCTCCTCGCCATCTTCAGCATCCGACCCTTTCTCTTCACCATCCTCATCCTGCTTGAGCACAGTCCCGGGTATGTAGAAACGAGCCTCGACGAGTTGATCTCTTGCTCCGCCTGCCTTGCGGCCTTTGACCATGGCATCCTTCGACTGTGGCGCAGCTCCATTCTCGTCTCCGTCTGGCGGCACGGACAGATCTATGGCGACCTCATTTCTTCCTGCCAGGTTCGTGTTGGCTATCTCCGAGTAGGGTATCTCGAAAGCGGGTCGATTCTGCACGTTGAAGACGAGCTCGGCTCTACCGAAGTCTCCTTTACCCCAGTTCCAGCCTCGTAACGCATGCTCTTTCTGATCCAGCGCGACGCCATACCACACCTTGAACAGCTTCGCAAGTCTTTCGTAGTCCTTTCGCATCGTCAGTGGTTGATCGAGGCCGGTCGTGGGACAGACTACCTCTTGCTGGAAGCCATCGAATTGATAGATTGTAGGACTTCTCCCCAGTGTCGTCACCCTCAGCTCGTGACCTCGGGCCGCGCTGCTCCATTGTGCCTGACCAAGGTTGTCCTTGTCTAATGTGAAGGTGTCTCCGCCTGCCGAAGGCTTCCACGCGAATCCAGACTCCGCAAAACGGCAGCGGCCGGGCTGCTTAGATAGCTCAAAGTAGATGTCGTCAAAGTTCTCCCTACCGAGTATGGTCAGATGTGCGACCCGCCGATAATGCTCGAAGTGTTACATGATCGCTCTCTTCGATGCGCAAGCTGCGCTGCCTGAATTTCACGAAGCCAGGGGGGATTCAATGAGGAGGGTCAACAACAGCAAAAACAAGTCAAGCTCGGATGAAGTGAGATCAGAGAGAAGGGCGTGAAGTTGTGGTACACAGATCTCAAAGATTGAGGTTCACCTTTAGTTGCCGATGACGCGTGACGCGGAACGCGGACGCGCCGTGAGGCTCTTCAAGCAAACTTCAAGTTCATTTCAGCTTCGGATCAACTATCGGTCTGTATCTAGCTACGGCACAAATCTGCAAGCGTCAATATCGAGCTCTCTTGACACAAGAAACTACGGCGCCATTCCCACTCTGCGTTGAAATGTTCGCGGTTGAATATGAGTCGTTGTCAGCATTCAATCACCACTTCTTGTCTTCCATCGTACTCGTTGATCGATAGCTTCCACAATTGGAGACACAATCTTGTGCAGCCTGGATCAGCGCTAACGGAAGTTTGAGATGCACTTCTTAGCGGGACGCGCGTAAGAAGTCTGAGCTCGAAATGTAGCCCAGACTCTGGCGACGAGCAAGCTACTCGAAATAACCGAAGCTCAGCGCGCTTCGCATGCAGTCAACACACGAGAATATCGCATCTTGGCATGCGAGTCTCGTCTGCCAGCCTTGAGTCTGTGTAATGGCTTGACTGAAGGCGTGTGATGCCCGACGCTCAATGCTTCGATCCAGAATAGCAATTGTATCTTGTTTGCAAGAGATAGTCAATTGGTCCCGCGCGAGATTGCTCCTCTGTGTTTTGTATCGTGTCGCCTCTGCTACCGTCGTGCCACTCATTCCGCCCTACCCTCCGAAATCTGGGAAGTTGCGAAGCCGCCTCGCCATCACTTCTACATCCACACCCAACAATCCGCAGGAATGGCATTCAATTTCTCAATCGTCGACGATGCAGCGACCATTGATGCCTTCCTCCGACGCATTGACATGAATGCTTCTCGCAAAGAATATCCAAGTGCAAGCGTTTCACAGTCATCCAGCAACCCGCAGCAGCACTGGTCTGCGAGCCCAGCAGACTGCGAAGACTCTCTTAGACAGCTTGATGACCAGCCGGCTGAACCGTATTACCACGAAGTCAAGGATCTGTCGTTTGCTGATACTTCCGCCACGTCCAGCCCGCAAGCGTCCTCAGTCAGCTCAATCAAGCGGTACGACAAGGCCACCCTTTTGAGCATTGGTCATCTCGACACGGGTAAGGGTCGTCTTGCCGCCGAAAGGCTTAAGGCTTACCTTGGAGACCGTTCGCAAGCTACAATATCACCAGTCGTCCGTCATTCATCTTGGCAGCGCGAGGCAGCACTTCCAAGTTCACTTGCCGATCTCAAAGAAGTGATTGTTTCCGACAACCAGCGCTTGCCTAGACCTACTGACAACAAACCTGTTCATCACGAGCAAGAGCAGCGTCAGCAGCAGCAGATGCATCCAATGGAGACTAATCTGTTAGGCTCTCGAAACTACAGGCCTCAGAACCTCAATCTAGGCCCCACGCTCCATGACCTCGATGACAATCAAAGATTCATGATGTCGCCACCGCAAGTTGTCTCACCCCCGGCTTCTCGCGCACACCATCGGGCGAGCTTGTCAGCTGGTTTGTCCAACGGTAGCTCTCAGGGAAATATCGCTCCTCACAACCACCGCGGGCTAGTTTCTGCCTCAAGCTCACATTCATTTTCGTCCCAGCACGTTAGACGCTTCCCCGAGCCTGATCCGGAATTCGAAGGCCAAGTCGTGACGAGATCAAGTTTCTGCGCAAGCTTTCACTCCAGAGAGGCACCGCGAAACAGGAAGAGGAGCGTCAGCGCAAGGTGAAGCAGTTCCAACAAGATGTCATGAAAGCGAAGATGAATCGAGAGGAGCAGGAGAAATCGTCCAAGGACTCGTCCAAGTCAACTTCGCCAGACAAGCCTGTGGCAAGCGCCACTCCTGTCAAAGTCGAGAACCAGAAGCCGCTCTCATCGCCAAGCCGCTCTGCTGCAAAAGCCCCTGAGCTAACTCCGAAGGTCAATGTGCGCCACGAAGGAACTGCAATGTCTGTTGAGGATCAACAATACTTTGCCAGCTGGGGAACGAGCGAATCTCGCGCCGGACCTCGTGAGTAGTCTCTTCGATCCAGTGCCTAGGCTGACCAATTCTCAGGCGCCAGTGTGCGTCGTGCCGTAATCAGAGGCTTGCCCAAGGAAGCAGTCTTCTCCACTGTTGCCGAATTGACCTTCGGTGGTACATTGGAGGAGATCGTGTACAAAGCTGGAAGCACGACTGCCATGGTCATCTTCATCGATCCAGACGACTGCCAGACCTTCTACAACGGCTCCCGCAAGCTTCTCGACATCCCTGGCTTTCCAGGACACAAAGCTGCGGTCGAGCTGGCACAAGAGGCCGAACCTCTGAGCGGCATGATTAAGCAATACTGCGATCTGGAGTACACCCGCTGTGTTCGCGTCATCGGCATCGACGCCAATGTCATGGACCGCAACAGTTGCATTCGTGCCGCCGTTGGCAATGGACGCAAGCAGCGCAATGTTGAGCACGTGAGCTTCTTCAAGACGAAGACTGGGGTATGTGATGCATGAAGCCCCACATGCAGAGCTGTGCTGACACTCGCAGGCTCAAGCGGGAGAGTTTCGCTTCTGCAGTATAAGTGAGGCTGTACGCTTCAAGGGAGAGCTGCAGAGGAGCGAGGACTGGGAGAGTTGTAATTTCATCTTCATGGCTGATCCGTGCGATCGCAAAGTGGCATGAAGCGTGACAGATGACCTGGTCAGCGCACTCAATCTCAAGGACGTAAAGCTCAAGCTCGCCGAGAAAATGACCAAGTCTTCGGGTCAAGAAAGACAGCACGATATGGGACGTTCGAGACAAGCAGCGCTAGTAGAGCAAATCGCCTTATTTGCAATTACGCAGACAGTGTCTAATGTTCTATCCGTTGAGATAACTCCTGATGGCGCCTTCAGACATGTCAGCTTGATCCCAGTCCAAGACAGACAACACTCACCACGCAATTTATAAGCACCCTCGCCAAGCATCTGCGTGACGTTCTCGAGATCGTCGCCGGCCGTGATGCCGAACTTCCTCACCAGGTCACGAGCCGCAGTCTCGAGATCGCCATAGTCCTCGCCGGGTCCGTCCTGCTCGGGCCGCCCAAAGTATGCATTGCTGCTGATGGACGTTGCGCCTTCAAAGCCTTGGAGACGCGTCTTGGCTTCGGCCTGCTGGTTGGGATCGAACTGGTTGCGGCCGAAGAACTCGTCCGACGAGATGCCCTTTTGCGTGCCGAACTTGTCTCGCGCCGTGTTGTCTGCTTCATCTGATCTCGTCAGCATACCGTTTGTACTACAGGCGAAAACATCTGACCTGCAACAGCCGCTCGACTTCCAGTCGACCCGAAACCCAAAGGCTTCTTCGCCGGCGCGGCAGCAGGACCCTTGGACGCCATCTGTCCGAAGCCGAGCCTGCCCATGCCCATGCCCAGCCGCTCGACCTCTGCCCGATCGCCCTTTGGACTCACCGGCGTCGGGCTGACGACCTTTGCGGTCGAGCTTGTCGCTTTCGGCGTCGGCGCCGTCTCAGCATCGGGGTCGTAGCCAAGCTTCTCTATGCGCTCCGCCTCCTCCTTCGCCTTCTTCTCCGCCGCCTCGAAGTCGATGTCGTCCACGGCCGCGACTTTAACCGCGCCAAGCTTCGTGGTCTTCTTCGCGCCGAGGATGTTGGTCTTGCGCGGCCCCGCGGTCGCGGAGGGTGTCTTGCGGACCGCTGCGGCGACGACGGGCTTCGCAGCGGCGTCGTCGTCGGTCCCGACCATCGGTGATCGCGGACGCGTGATGCCGTTGCCGTTCGCGCCGACTGTCAGGAAGGGCGAAGCGGTGCGGGTGACTTGGGAGGGCGTGGCGGTGCGGGACGGCGGGTTGCTCGGTCGCTTGATCGTCGGCTTGTCCCAAGAGGAGAAGAAGTCGTCGTCGCCCTCCGCGGCTGGTGTGCTCGTGCCGTTACTGCCGTCCAGGTCGGCAAGGTCCGTCACGTCGACTTCGCCCGGGTATCTGTGCGCGTCAGTGCGGGATGTGCAAGAGCGCGGAGATGACCACCTTTGCGCGTCCGCGGCGACTCGTCTGGTGAGCTCTTCCTTGTACTTTGTCGCGGCGGTGGATGTGTATTTGGTCTTTGGGTCTTTGCTCGCCAACGCGGCGGATCCGCCGTGCGACTGGAAGTATTTTGTGGCGGATTCGTTGCCGCCGACTTTCATGATCCTGAGCTGGTCCCATTGCCATACTGGTCTTCTTAGCACAAGCGTTGTGGACGGATTCGGCATGCCTACTGTCGAGGTTCGTCGACCGAACGAATGAGATGTGCACGCCGAGATTACGGTGGTTCGATGAGCAGTCCAGGCAGAGGTAGATGCCGAACGGCACGGAAGACCAGGTCGGATTCTTTTGGTTGCAGTCGAAGCATACCTATGGTTGGGATCAGGATCGCGGTTTATGTTGGATGCGCCGTTACGATCTGACGTACCTTGTTGGCAGGCTTCGTCTTCAGCTTCTCGAAGAGTTTCTGAGACTGACTCTTGGTGGCGAGACTCATGATGGCGTCGGGGAGGATGTCGCGGACACGATTCTGGTATTGTGAGATGGATAGGGGAGTAGACCGCGGTTTGTGGTTTGGCTCGAGCGCGACGTAGAAGCACGCTACGGATTATGTAATCAGAACTCTATGCAGGAGAGCTATTCTTGTATATTGTCTGAATCTATCTGAAGGTATGCATTCACCCTCTCCAGCGAGCCTACTGAAGGACTGACCATCGGCTTTTTTCTCATCCCCGGCACTACCTGCTTCACAAGTGGAACTGTCGTGCCTGTGACGGTCTCATGTGCCTGATAGCGGGACGCCTGAGACGACCTGAACCACGCGAATTGCTGAACTTGACCGCGAGATCCTTACATTCTATTGCTCGTGTCGTCGTACTTGGTCTTGGTCTCAGCTTGCTCAATGGCGATGAGGATGTGATTTGTGATCATGAGCGTCGTCTTCATCTTCCGGCTCCGGACTGCTCCTCGGGCTGATTCCAGGCGGCACGAACTCGTCCGTGAAGTCTGGCTCGCTCGCGTCGAGAGGCACGAAACGCAGCTTGACGCGCTTGACCCGCGACACCCGCTCGCCGATGCCGATTCGAATCTTGTCCTCTAGTGATCTCGTCTCGCTCACAGACCATGATCCAGGCACTCCAAGCTCGACATCAATCAGGTAGTTCTGGCCGGCCTTGACGCCTTGCACTTGCCGTATCTCGACGCCTGCAGGAAGCCGTGCATCCGAGATTGCCAACTCCGTGGCTTTGCGGACCTTCTTCTTCATCGAGGTGTCCACTCCTACGTCGGCGAGCTCAAGCACTGTGGCTCTGATATTCCCCCAGCCGCCCTGGATGACCATGAGGGAAATGACAAGTCCTCCCACAGGATCCATCCATGCTGCGTTATCCAGCACATTAGCTCCGCCGATCATGAGCAGTGCAACAAACGCTGTGAGGGAGTCGACGCGATGGTGTAGAGCGTTCGACGCAAGGATGGAGGACTTTCGCTCATGAGCAACTTTGAGTGCTGCATGTGTTAGGACTGTGTCTTGGTAGATATCTACGAAACTTACTCGCTCGATACAGCCACTCTTTGATCAATATTGATCCTCCTGCTAGCCATGCCGCATTGATATTCGGACCTAGGTCTGTGGCAGCATGCTCGTGGGCGTGAGAGTGTGCCATAAGTCCAAGAGTGTCAGCCAGCTCGGCAAATCCAGGGATAAATTGCTGCGCCAGCGCCAGTACCGCGGCCCAGCCCATGGCAAAACCGCCAGCAAGCAGTATTCCACTCACGCCCAATGAGCCCAAGCTCTCTACTTTGCCGTATCCTGCCGGAAACCTCTCGGATGGTGGTTTGAGGGCCCATGATACGGTGGCTAAGGTCATGACGTCTGATACGAGATCCGTGAGAGAGTGTATGGCATCGGCCGTGAGGGCTTTGCTGTTGAAGTACCAGCCTCCAACTCCTTTGCCCACGGCCATGCCAAGGTTGACGTAAAGACCGACACGTGTAATCCTGACGCCAGCATCATTCTTGTTGTCTGATAGGAGATATGCGTTTTCTGATGAGTGAGAGTGGCTTGAATGGTCGCGCTTTTGTGTAGGACTGGCCATGTTGAAATTGCTCGCGTGATGCCGCAAATTGAAGGAAGGGACCGTTGTAGAGACGGAGGGAGCAGAGCCTTTAGCTACAAGAGCCGAAGGTTCGTGAGGCAGGCCAAAGGTCGTAACCAGGATGCGTGCCTGTGAGCGTGCAGGATTCGAGAAGATGATACCAGTAAGGGGTGATTTGAAGCTGGTCGGACGCAGACAACGTCTCCTGAGTGTTCCAGCCACGGACAGCCTTGCATGAGCCGTCGAGGACAGCAATGTCATCAGTTGAATGGTATTGTCGCCTGGCTTAGAACATCAGAAGCGTTCCTGACAGCAGCACCGCGCAATGAGCCACGCAAGCAGGTGCTCGTCGTCGTCGTCAGTCGTCCGTACGAGTCCCTGACCAATGTCAACGGCGCGGTAGTTGCTGAACCGCGGTCAAGCTACAACAACAACGACCTGTGATGACGGCATCTTCAAGATCTATCAACCTCAGCATCTTGCAAAAGACAATGGCTTGCCATAAATGCAAAAGCCTCTCCTTCGCATCCCATACACTGGGCCTCTTCCTCCTCCCACGATCATTCCACGGAATGCAAACACCTTGACAGGCGCCGTACAGGCACTCTCACACTTCTTGACAGCTCCACAGCCAGCAGGTCTGCAGAATGCGAGCACTCGCAAGAACCGCACCGTACTCCTGACCGGTGCTGGAATATCGGTCGCCTCCGGCCTTGCCGACTATCGTGGCACCAATGGGACATATACCTTGAACAAAACGTATAGACCAATTTACTACAACGAATTCACGAGCAGTCATGAAGCACGAAAGCGGTATTGGGCCCGTAGCTTCCTAGGCTGGACGAACCTGCACAAGTCTCGACCCAATGCCGCCCATCATGCCATCGGAGAGCTTGGACAACTCGGTCAGATCTCAAGTGTCATAACGCAGAGTCAGTCGATCACAATGCACGATGTTGCGAGGATACTGACACGAACAGATGTCGATTCCTTTCACCCAATGGCACATCCCGACTTGCCAACTCTCGAATTACACGGCTATCTGAGGAGTGCGGTATGTATCACTTGCCGAACAGAGTATCCTAGATCGGACTTCCAGGCACAACTGTCAAAGATGAACCCAGCTTGGGCAGAGTTTCTTGCGGAAATGATTGAAAGCGGCGCTCTTGATACCGAGGATCCGGCCGAGCGACGCGCCAAAGGACTTCGTAGCAATCCCGACGGCGATGTTGACGTCCCAGATGCTCCATACACGACGTTCCGGTACCCTCCTTGCCCAACATGCCTAGCCACTCCCCCATATCTGCCAGATGGCAAGGCGGCGCGGGTCGAAGTGGACTCGGACGGCGCGTACTTGCCGTCATCGACCGCTGGCATTTTGAAGCCCGCCGTAGTCATGTTCGGCGAGTCTATTGCGACGCGCGTGAAGGACAGTGCTGAACATGCAATCGACGAAGCGAGCCGCATCTTGGTACTCGGAAGCAGTCTGGCCACTTACTCGGCGTGGCGGCTTGTCAAGCGAGCCAAAGAGAGCGGCATGCCCATAGGCATCTTGAACCTGGGCGGCGTTAGGGGTGAGGATACTTTGACTGCTGCATTAAGTTCGGGCAACAAAGGTGACGAGTGTGTGCGATGCAGCTTTCCCGCAGAAAAAGTTCTGCCTTTGGTTATCCGAGATCTGAGAGGCTGATGATATGACAATTGAAAAACGACAACTGCACTGAGCGTGCGCTGATCGCACAGCTAAACATGCATGACTTCAACAATCTTATATGAGTAGACATCATATTCGAAGTAAATATCAGCTCGCCATTAGCTTTCTTTCCCTTACATTCTGCCCCATATCAGCGCCTCGCAAAGCCTATGTTTGGCCACAGTGAAGACCATCAGCATCAAGGTTAAGCATATATTCCACACGTCTGAGCGATTCCTACCTTTCCACTTTCAATTCCTGTCCTATTTCCATTTATTCTCCCACTCTGCATCTTCTTATCTTCACTGCTCCGACCTCGATTCCATCCACTGAGACACTTATTTTCAACGAGAGACTCCTTTCATCAACGAGATCCCTTTCTATCAACGAATCCCCTTCTATCAACGAATCCCCTTCTATCAACGAATCCCCTTCTATCAACGAATCCCCTTCTATCAACGAATCCCCTTCTATCAACGAATCCCCTTCTATCAACGAGACCCCTTCTATCAAATAGACCCCCTTCTATCAACGAGACCCCTATCCATCAACGAGACTCCTTCCTATCACGCGAAACCCCTTGTTATCAACGACGGACCGCAGAGATGGTCCTCGCTGATACTGAAACCTTCTTTGCGGCGAAGGCCGCCTCTCAAGCAGATATGAAGACCACTTCATCCCTGCCTCATGAGCAAAATGAGGTGAAGGGCCAGAGTGCGGACGATGAACCCACCACTCCAAGAGACTTGAGCCATGACACGGACAAAGTCGCGCCGCAATACGAGACTTCTGAGTGCAAGGAATTTGAGGACCTGACGCCCGATATGGGTAATCTGGCCCTCGCCAGTCCAGGAAGCCAGACCTTCGTTCCGCCACAGTCAGAACTTCACTCTGAGACCAACGCGACGGGCCATGGCGATCATGTCAGTTGCGTTACAGAGTCTGCCACATCTGTTGAAACAAACGCACCTACCCCCTCGACAATACTGAGGCTATCTGACACAGCTCAATCACTGCTGCTGGTTTTGCGTAGAGGGTGTCGGCAATTCCTCTCTGGTGGAACCACTCGCGAAGTGCTTGATCCGGCTGCGATGATATCCTTCCCGATGTCTTTCCTGACCACAATTCTCGGCGCTAACGATCGTCAAATTGGCTTCCACTTCCCGATCAGCTCGCCAATGACGTCCGCGAAAGGCTACTACCTTGCCTCTCGTGACCTCGAGGCTTTCCTTCCGGCTCAGCCTGGCGCCGACGGCCTAAGGCTCCTTCCAATCATCAATGATGACGCCGATATCGTTACAGATGCTCAGGAAAGTGATCAACACTCAGCATACTGCCGATCCCATCTGTTCATCTCCATCGGCCCCCAGGAGGGTGAGGACGAGGAACACTTCATCTACTACGGCGACTACAATCAGCCCCGCTTCTCCGATACACTCTCTTACGCCGAGCAGCTCCATTTCCCCGCGGATCTTAAGCGCTACTGGGCTCAACAGCTCACTTCTCCAACGCGTCCAAGTTGGGTCACGCGCGTCTTGCGCGACCACTTCTTCCCAAAGCCCTCATATGAGGAGCCGATGCCTGTCGTGCGCACGGACGGGACACGCGCCAACGACGCGGAGATGGACGTGGCCTGGCACGCTTATAAGTCCGAGCTTTCGGACTGGCAGAGGGACTCGCAGAGAGATGTCGAAGCACTCCGGGAAGAGGACATTTTGGAGTCGTTCGAGCAGCCTGACGCTGGCTTTCCCCCTGGAATGAGAATGTATTGGGAGTATTTGCAGTGCGTTGGCTTCGACAGGAACTTCTACTACGCGATGGCGAGCGCGTTTCAGCAAAGAGATGGACAGCCGTCGGAGGATGTCGCGCAAGACATCGGACCCTCGCTGGATGGAGCTGAGGACCTAGGACTCGAGGAGAAGAGATCTTCGTGCGAAGAGGATGCGTGGTCATTCGTGGAGGATCAACCTCCCTCCGAGGAGGTTCAGCCTTCGTTCGAGGAAGATCAGCCTTCGTCCGAGAGTGCTCGGCCTTCATTCGAGGAGGAGCGACCTTCGATCGACGAGGCTGAACAATGGTGAGAGAGGATTATCAAGGCATGGCTGAAACACTTCCCAAAGAGCAAGAAAAGTTGCACAGATTGACTTTCGGACAGGCAGATCTCATTTCGGGGCAGTTGCCTGCAGGCTTGGATTTGGGAATGGTCTGCATCTGATCAGTATCTAATCCCTTAACACATATAATATCCCAACATCACATAGCACATATAATGTCCCAATATTACATAGCATAAGGTATATCATAATCCAACATCATCCCCCAACATACCCATCACCTCGCGTCCATTTGCGCCCTCCACTTCCTCTCCCATCCAGGAAAGAACGGACTCTCCTCCAGCGTCCCGACCTCCCAATCCCTCTCCACCATCCCCTTCTCTACTTGCTCTTCAGCCCACTCCTCCAGCTTCGGGATCAGTACCTCCTCCTTCCAATCCCGTCCCCCAGCCCCGCCATACTTGCCCTTGTACTTTGCAATACCAGGATTCAGGTCCCTCAGCATTTTCGCGGCAAGCGCGGGGATCTTCGCTTCGTCCCTGAGCTCCGTCACGGGGGTGAAGTAGGCTCTGAAGTTGAAGAGGATCGCGCGGGAGACGGGGAGGCGGCGCAGGGTCTGCCAGTCTGTGCGCAAATTTATAGTGGAGATGTCTGGGAGGTCAGGAGCTGGATCTGTTGAGGTTGAGGTTGAAGTTGATGGGGAGGTCGAGGGTGCTGTAGATGTGTCGTGTGTGGATTCGCCGGCCGGACGACCGGCGGGAGTGTCGAGGCCGGGCAGCTTGCAGTAGGTTTCGCCGAGCTCGAAGCCCCATGAGCCGCGCTGGATGGGTCTGGAGTTGGGGAGTTTGGAGAAGTAACTGGTCGTATCAGTCGATCTGAGGACGGATATGGTGAATGCAAGGACGAAGAGGTTGAAAAGGATGAGGAGGACGGGTTATCGACTTGATGTGGTGTAGGGTGAGATGGAAGTAACGCACCGGTTCATGGATTTCGCCATCTTCTCAGGGTAGTCTGGCACGCGCTCGTGTATCTCATTGACCGGCTTGCCCATCTTCGTGGCGCAAGACCAGTTCATTGCTGTGCATACATTGCCTGTGCAGGGTCAGTTTCCTGCATGCAAGTGCCGGCGGTCGTAGACGGATCACGGCGAGCTTTACGTCGACTCACCGGCGACAAAGTAGTACTGCTCGTCATCTCGCTCCATCATGATCACGAAATCCTCCGGGACGTTGTTCAACAGGACCATCAATGGTTGTTCGTTCTCGAGATCGCTCGTCGTGCCGAGGATGCCATTGTGTAGCGTCTCCTTACCCGCATCGACGCGGAAGTACATCGGATAGCGCGCACAGAGGAAGTCGACTGACATCTGCATGGCCTCGCGGCAGGCGTCCTCGCTTCCTGGTAGAGCTTTGGAGACGAGCTCGCCATGGTCACGAACTAATTGCTGGCGTTGCGCTATCCGGCGGACATATGTCGACTCGAGCTCAAGGTAGTAGTCCGGTTCGAGGCGAAAAAGGGCAAGCGTTTGGTGGTATGGATATCGGAATGTTCTGTATGGACGAGGCAGAGCCTTTGAGATTTCGAAAGTTTCTGCCGGTCGTGGAAGAGGCACAGAGGTCAACGCGGCATAGTCTGGCCATGGACCTAGAGCTGATTTCTCGGCTGGAGTGTATACTTTGTCTGTGCTAGGTATCGAAGAGGGGATTTTGCTCTCTCGGATTGTTGTCCCTGACTTATGGCTCTTTTGCCATCGCAACAACAGAAAGATGAGTAGAGCGATGCTCGTAAAGCAGATCACGAGCGACCGGAGAAGACTACCATCGACAAACAGCTCCTTCGTTAAGGAGTCTAATATGTGTGGATAAGTCGTCATGTTAGCGATGAAGCATCGATCCTATTCAAGAGTTCATTGTCATGCCTTTTCCGCAAGATAGGTAGATGCCCATGCGTCAACATATAATCATTGGTATGGGATTCATTGAGAGTGAGCACTAGTATCAACATGGCACAGAGATGCGGTATGGATATTACAAGACACGGCTTGGCAACGAGAGTTCGGCCGAAAAGATGTTGACCCTGTCAGCAACACGACGTCAATGCGACATGCGTGCTGCCTCTCGGACATTCATACGAGTGACATATGATAACGAGTGTCTATCGCCACTGATGCAGTCGTGCGCGCTTCTCGAGGTCATTTCGAAGCAAGAAAGATGCGCGGACCGAAGGCCTTGTCAGGCCGTAGCTTTGCCGCATTCAGAGAAGGGTACAAGGAAGAGTCGCTAGTGATTCGGAACACGACCGCCATGGAGCGTGGCGTCGACTAGTCGCGCAATCCGCACAACCAGCTCTTCCGGCGGCGGTGGCGCCTTACGAAGCATTCACTAAAAGCAACATGCGTGCTGGGTGTGCATCGGCGGCGCTACAGCTGCTGATTCGATCATGAGGTGCTCAAAAGGACAAAGTGTAAGGCGGCACGGCAGCAGTCCAGTGCTGGAAATGCGGGGCGCCCTGCTGCAACAGTGGCTCGTCCAAGAATTGCGGCGCATCTTCCAATCTCCAGCGTGTCTGTAAACGACGAGCTCTTCTTCTTGGGTTGTTAGCTATGCTGTTCTCCGACGGCTTCATACTGCCAAGAAGATCACACGCGGCCGCCGAGCGAGTCAGCAGGAGATCGTATGTCACACTCTGTCGCCATACAGGACATTTGAGGTACTGTAGGACACAAAGTAGATGACAGTCGAAAGGTCATCATCCCATGATCGACTGGCTGGAATGGAGCGGGTGGTCCACCCAGATTGATTGCGTGGCTTGCTGCCGTGTCCATATTGTGCCTCTTCCAGTCCAAGTCACTGGCATTATTCTAGATCGAGTATCTCACTTCTGGCATCTGGATGCACGTTGTTAGCCGAAGAGACAGATGAGCTGTCAACCTAAGATTGACAAGCCAGCAAAGCTCAGAGTGAGGTGAACGTGTCTTTGCGGACTGCGATGAACAGAACTGCGTCAAGATATTCCAGCCAGGAACGCGCCTCAAGTGCGAAGGACAAGGGTCAACGTTGACATAGCATTTCGACTAGCACCGTGTTCTCATTGTAGCATTGATGAAGCCAGGCGTCCAAGCTCAAAGCAGTGTTTGCTCGAGTTCCGGTTGACAGCGAAGAAAGTGAAGGCGCTGCCGTATGGAGTGCCGAGACTCTTTGGACACATCAGTCTGCCAAGCCGCACCCCGTGTGCTTCACGCCTCGAACACTCGTGGGCTGGCACCTGGCACTGCTGCCACCGGCACTGGCGCTCCCCGCTCAGCTATAATGTCGGACGCGGTCATGTCGGCGCAGCCTGTGCAGCAGCAGCAGCAGATGCAGGCACCGACAAAGCCGGCACAGCAGATTCAAGCGGCGCCAGTTCAAAAGCAAGAGTCGCCAGCCTCTCTCCCTCCGACAAGCATGACTACAAATGCTGCGCCCTCAAATCAGACGCCGGGACATCCCAGCTTCAGACGGTCAGTCATACGGCATTACGTGCGTAAGACCACCTCCGCTTACTCCAACGTACAGGCAACGGGCGAGTCGAGCGTGTGAGGTACGTCGACCATATATTCCTCTGGACTCACGACCGAGGGCCTCGGCGCCGAGGTCGTTCATATCAATGAAGTGACAACTTTGGCTAATGGATGTCAACAACAACAGACGTGTCATGCGCGAAAGGTGAGCATCATAGAGCCTGTCCATCGCGTGTCTAACAGATTCCACCAGGTCCGTTGCGATGCCGCTAGTCTCGGAGTGCCTTGCACAAATTGTGTCGCCTTCTCCATCGAGTGCAAGATACCCACGCCGAGAAGGAAAAAGGTCCAGTCAGCGAAGGTCAAGGATACCGACAGGTGCGTTGCTCATGACCAAGGGTTGTATTTGCGCCTCTAACGTCTCCTGCACGCAGTGACCATGGAGAGGCCGTCCAGGACCAACAGAGCACACCAAGGACGACCAATGGAGGATCACCAAACATCCCGGAACAAGGCGGCGAGCCGCCAGACTTCAATGAGGACCACGAGGTGTACGGTGTCATGGAGGGCGACGACTTCATGTCTGTCAAAACCGCGGCGCAGCAGAACGCCCACGCCGGCACGCACGCGCAAGTGGTCAAGCCCAAGTTCGTGAGAGCTCCGATCAGGGAAGCTGGAAGGGTCGCATATCTGGGAGAGTCCTCGAATCTTTCACTGCTGGTCCACGACAAACAAGGCAACAGCGAGGTGGTCCACTATCCTTTGCCCGAGAACATACGAGGCGCGAGAGCGAGACTGGACGAATTGGACAGCGTGGAGATTGATATACTGCACCAGAGAGGAGCGTTCCTGCTGCCGCCACGAGGTCTTTGCGATGAGCTTGTCGAAGCCTTCTTCAACTGGGTCTGGCCTGTCGTTCCGGTCATAAATCGAGCAAGCTTCATGAAGCGATACCGCGACTCCAAGAACCCGCCATCCTTGTTACTTCTGCAGGCAGTGCTTCTCGCAGGTTCACGAGTGTGTAAGAATCCGCAGCTTATGGATGCGACTGGATCCACCACGCCGGCGGCGATGACATTCTACAAGCGCGCCAAGGCACTCTTCGATGCAAACTACGAGGATGACAGGGTCACCATCGTCCAAGCACTGCTTCTCATGGGATGGTATTGGGAGGGTCCCGAGGGTCAGCCTCCATGTCGTCGTTTTGAGACGTTTGCTGAAGCGGCCAGATGTCACAAAGAATGTCTTTTATTGGAGTCGTGTGGCCATTGTGGTCGCGCAAGGATCTGGCATGCACCGAAGGTAAGATCTTCGCCATTGAGCAGGTATATGGCTGACGGGCAAGCGTGGAAAACTCACAACTGTCTAAGCTCGACAAACGTCTTTGGAAGCGTATCTGGTGGTGCCTCTTCACTCGAGATCGTTCAGTGGCCGTGGCATTGGGTCGACCGTGTTGCATCAACATGGAAGACTCGGACGTGGAAATGGTGTCCGAGGACGACTTCATCGACGACGATGAGAAGAACGAATTCCCCGCAGATCCCGTCCACGTCCACTTCTTCCTCAACTACGTCAAGCTCTGCGAGATCATGGGTCTGGTGTTATCGCAACAATACTCGGTGGCCAGCAAGATACGGAAGCACAATGCCCTCGATCTGACGGCCAGTGACATGGCTTTGGCGGACTGGCTGCAGAATTGTCCAAAGGAGGTGTATTGGGAACGTCCACGACATCACTTTTGGGCGGCGTTGCTGCACTCGAACTACTAGTAGGTGTTGTCGAAGTGGAAGACGGGGGTGCTGACAATGTGAAGTACAACACTTTGCCTCCTACACAGAGCCCACATGCCACCAGCAGGATCGTCAGCGAATAGCCAGAACACATATGGTGTCGAGCAAGCTTATCCGTCGCGCAACATTGCCTATCAAGCTGCAGGAATGATCACGTCGATTATCGAGAGCTTGCAATCGCACGATCAGCTGCGCTTCACGCCGGCATTCATGTGAGCAATTCACTGTGGCCGCTGGCTTGCTAACTCCTTCCAGCGTCTACAGTTTGTTCTCGGCATTGATCATGCATGTGTATCAAATGCGGTCCTCCAACAAAGCCATCGTCCAAGCTACGGAACAGAGGATGCAAACTTGTATGGCGGCACTCAAGGATGTTTCTAAGGTCTGGCTCTCGGCGAAGATGGTCCACACGCTCTTCTCTTCCATCCTCGGGAACAAGGCACTGGAAGAACGACTGCAGAAAGCTGCTGGGCGGCGGCATCAGAAAGGGAAGACCGCGATGCACGGAAATGCGCATGCGCATCCCACGCAAGCAGAGACCGCGCAGAAGAGGAAGTACGACGAAGTCGACGCGCCTTTCTCAAATGGTACTCCTGCCCCGCAGATGTCGTACGAGCGATCACGTCCGCAGACTCCTGCAATCACGCCCTCTCGCGAGCTTGGCCCGCCGAACATGCCGGTCATAGCTCCAGCCGCTCCTTCACCGAAGATTCCACGCAACGACGCCTTCATGGGCAACTCCCGAGCGAACACACGTCCTACGACTCCTTTCAATCCTGGTCCCTCGTACCCCGGCACTCCTCCTGACCTTTTCCTCGTGACGCGCAACTCCCCTACGATCTCACAAGACCTCTGGAACAACTTCCAGCCTGACCAGCTCTTCCCTGCCGACACCAGTCTTGCCTTCCCTAGCAGTAATTCGCCGAATCAGAGCACGAGCGGATTCATCGATCCGCAACTTGGCAATGCTCAGATGCCGGATCGACACACTCCAGGCTCGAACCCGAGCATGACACCACAGACCCAACGCCCGACACCACACCTCAATCAGTCTTATCAGCCTAACATGAACCAACGAAATGCGCATCTACATCAGACGAATGGTCAGCATCCGTATCAGCATGGTCGTGTGCAACAGAATGACCCGCACGGCTGGGCGCACGTGGAAAACTTGAACGCCCAGAAACAACGCAACGAGGAGACTATCAGTAACAGCAGCATGAGCCAAGGTCCTGTCGCTCCAGCCACATTGAATGTGGAGGATTGGTGAGATTTTCCCGCGCACGAGGGATCGCATTGACCGAGTTCAGGTTCCAATTCTTCGGAATTAACGGCTTGAATTCTGACATGCAAAATGCTTTCCAATGAGCACGTGCGGCATCAGAGCATCTGGACTTCACTCCGAAGCGGATTC
>JAQQXO010000370.1:0-10000 GCA_029852735.1 Persea americana
TTTTCCAACAAGCCTTACAAGGAGCTCTAGGAACTCTGAATAGTTGTTCAAACAGCGAGTTACATTTACGCACCATCGGTGCTAATATTGGCATGCTCGGGGCCATGAAAGAAGTAACTGATTAGCCCTTCTACTGTAGGCATTATTTTTTTTTTTTTTTCTTTGTTTCCGAAAAAGAATTAAGAGACACTAATGGTAACCATTCGAGCCGACGAAATTAGTAATATTATCCGTGAACGTATTGAACAATATAATAGAGAAGTCAAGATTGTGAATACCGGCACAGTACTTCAGGTAGGCGACGGCATTGCTCGTATTCATGGTCTTGATGAAGTAATGGCAGGGGAATTAGTAGAATTTGAAGAGGGTACAATAGGCATTGCTCTGAATTTGGAATCAAATAATGTTGGCGTTGTATTAATGGGTGACGGTTTGATGATACAAGAGGGAAGTTCTGTAAAAGCAACAGGAAGAATTGCTCAGATACCCGTTAGTGAGGCTTATTTGGGTCGTGTTATAAATGCTCTGGCTAAACCCATTGATGGGAGAGGTGAAATTTCAGCTTCTGAATCTCGGTTAATCGAATCTCCTGCTCCAGGTATTATTTCGAGACGTTCCGTATATGAGCCTCTTCAAACGGGACTTATTGCTATTGATTCGATGATCCCTATAGGACGCGGTCAGCGAGAATTAATTATTGGGGACAGACAGACCGGAAAAACAGCAGTAGCCACAGATACTATTCTCAACCAAAAGGGGCAAAATGTAATATGTGTTTATGTAGCTATTGGTCAAAAAGCATCCTCCGTGGCCCAGGTAGTGACCACTTTCCAGGAACGAGGCGCAATGGAATACACTATTGTGGTAGCCGAAACGGCGGATTCACCTGCTACATTACAATACCTCGCTCCTTATACAGGAGCGGCTCTGGCTGAATATTTTATGTACCGTGAACGACATACTTCAATAATTTATGATGATCTCTCCAAACAAGCACAAGCTTATCGTCAAATGTCTCTTCTATTAAGAAGACCGCCCGGTCGCGAAGCTTATCCAGGAGATGTTTTTTATTTGCATTCACGCCTTTTGGAAAGAGCCGCTAAATCAAGTTCTCGTTTAGGTGAAGGAAGTATGACCGCTTTACCAATAGTTGAGACTCAATCTGGGGACGTTTCGGCTTATATCCCTACTAATGTGATTTCCATTACAGATGGACAAATATTCTTATCCGCTGATCTATTCAATGCCGGAATCCGTCCTGCCATTAATGTGGGTATTTCTGTCTCGAGAGTAGGATCTGCAGCTCAAATTAAAGCCATGAAACAAGTAGCCGGCAAATCGAAACTGGAACTGGCTCAATTCGCAGAGTTAGAAGCCTTTGCACAATTCGCTTCTGATCTCGATAAAGCCACTCAGAATCAATTGGCAAGAGGTCAACGATTGCGCGAGTTGCTCAAACAATCCCAAGCAGCCCCTCTCACGGTGGAAGAACAGATAGTTACTATTTATACTGGAGCGAATGGGTATCTTGATCCGTTAGAAATTGGACAGGTAAAGAAATTTCTCGTTCAGTTACGTACCTACTTAAAAACAAATAAACCTCAGGTCCAAGAAATCATATCTTCTACCAAGACATTTACCGCGCAAGCGGAAGCCCTTTTGAAGGAAGCTATTCCGGAACAGATAGAACTGTTTCTACTTCAGGAACAAAAATAAAGAAATTGATCACTCTTAAGTACAAGACGAATCGTTGAGAAATGGCCCCGATTCGAATCATTCAAAATATGTTTCTTGACATAGCAATCTACAAAAATAGATGGAAATAAATTGCGTCCAATAGGATTTGAACCTATACCAAAGGTTTAGAAGACCTCTGTCCTATCCATAGACAATGGACGCTTTTCATTCCGATTTCTTTCACATTCTGACTTTCCTATCTCCTATAAAAAAAAGAATAGGATTGTATGTGAAAGAAATATTTTAGGGACATATCAAAAGCATGTATTATAATAATTAATATGAAGCGGATAGCGGGAATCGAACCCGCATCGTTAGCTTGGAAGGCTAGGGGTTATAGTAGACGTCGATTCATCATTTTTAACGTCTCTAATTCAAAACCGAACATGAAATTTTGGTTTCATTCGGCTCCTTTATGGGATTCCCAAATCTAAGACATAAAAAAAACTAAAAAAAAAAAAGAAAAAATTTACGATGTATGGGAAAAGGGAGTCATAGCAAATCTGAATTCAAAGAAATCCATTTGGCCCATAACATCTATGTCAGCCTTTTCGTCTGAATGCACCCCAAATGACTTGCTTTTTAGATGATCCCTCTAGAAAGGGGAGGATTCTCACAAATCTTTCTAGTTACTTCGTTCCCTATTTGTACTTGCAAGAATCCTGAAGAAAAGAATTTTTTTGTTCCACCGAGCTGAAACAATATGTCGATGGCTCTAGTAAACCAAAGTCATCGTTTAATAGCTATTTGGCTTCAATCTCCCCCTAAAAAAAAATGAAAGATCTAGTTACGATTAGAAATAGACTTTTGTATCTTCATACATGGATCCCTTACTTATACTCATTCAATTGGAATGGTTGATCCAACTTAAAAAAAAAATTATGCTTCGCAATTCCATAATCCAATTTTGTTAGTCAATTTCTAATTGACTTGACTTTTGGATACAAATCACGAGAATGTATATTCTTCCTCAAATGTGGCATTGAGAGGTAAGGGATTAATGCCCTTTTAATAAATAAAGTTTTTGATCAGAATAGGAATCAAACGAAAGATCCCTTATCTATTTCACTTGTTAATAGAACGAATCACGCTTTTACCACTAAACTATACCCGCTACAATATAATTATTGTATACGGGCGGGCCATTTGTCGAACAAGGGCGTGAAACGTAATCAAGATAGGATCAGAATCATGAAAATTGGGGTGCTGACATGTTGTGCTCTGACGGGGAGACTTGATAAAATAGGAGAAGGAGGTTCATTTCAATAACAAGCTTTTATCGGGGAGCCGTTACTGATAGTCCCGGCCCGAAAGAGCCATTGAAGTCGGAACATAAAAATGAGTTGAGTTGTACAAGAATCCAGAGCTCCATTTTTCTTTTTCGAAGCTACTCCTTTTCCTATTCATTCAACTGCCAAATCTTATGAATTCGGGTCGATTGGATCGAGTGAAAAATCCTATTGTTTTGGTTGTGGACTCAAGGGTTCAGGTTCAAACATGTTCTTTGAAGAAATATATGAGTTCTATTATAATAGAAAAAAATATGTTTTTTTTATTCCATTTAAGTAAATCGAGAAAAGGAAAAACATAATAAGAAATGACACTCCTATCATAGGAATGGAAATAGCCTTGTTGCTGCTTCAATAACAAGCATTTTCGTTTTCAAATCAAATAAATCATTTGATCTATGATTCATTGGAACAAGGAATGGCCTGGCTAGGTACTGGCCAGGCCGGGGGAATAAAAGAAAGAACTTTTCGGACGAAATCAAAGAGGGACTCTTTCTATTGGAGATATCTGTTTCGAATCATTATCTAAAGGGAATTGATGATTGATCAAATTCGTCTATATTTATAGAATAAAGAAAGATAAGGAAAAACTTTTACATATGAATTATCCTTTTAAAATTGGGAGAGATGGCTGAGTGGACTAAAGCGGCGGATTGCTAATCCGTTGTACGAATTATTTGTACCGGGGGTTCGAATCCCCCTCTCTCCGTTTCTTCTGATCACTTGATATTTCCCTTTCGAATTCGAAAAAATCTCTAACCCCCTTTCTCATAGTTAAATGTATGGAATGGAGAAAGAAAATCCTAAGAAAATTAAGAAATCGAGCAAGGAAAAACCCCTGATTTTTTTTATTCATCACGTCCAGGATTACGTCCTGGATCATTAGATAGGAATCCGAAGATGAAGAGAGAAACAAAGAATATCACTACTGTGTAAACGAAGAGTTTGAGAGTAAGCATTACACAATCTCCAAGATCATTTTGGGGGAAATAGGGGAATAGATTCTCCATTTTTGTACCACATATTCCGTTTTGACACCAAGAAAAGAAGCGGTTTCTAGAAAACATAAGGAATTTGCAGGAATGAATTTGTAATAAGATTCTGATTCTTTCGTTAACAAAATGATCTCTCATACCTACAATTAGGTATTGTAGGGACCATACATAGGGTCTTCGACCCCCAGAAGGAATGAAGAAATGAGGTGATTCCGATTCATCTCGGTTATCCAAAAGAATTTCCATGTTTGAGTCGAGGGTTCATTATCTGATCTTATCAATTCTTAAGAATAGAATTTTTTTTTATCGAATAAATCATGAATGTTTCTAAGACAGTATTAAAGATCTCATCGAAAACTTACAGCAGCTTGCCAAACAAGGGCTAAGAGAAAAAAGAGCACAGGTATGACTGGCATAACATCTACGATTGGATTGAAAAAAGCATAAGCTTCGGGCAATTTGGCGAAGAAAAAGCTACTCGAATGAAGGGCAGAATTAAGACAGATCAAACTAAAGATATTAAGCATAACAAACATTTTGTTCTTGGAGAAAATTTCATTATTATTGGGTTATTGATATAAGGGGAAAATGAAGAAAGAAGGGAAAGTAGGCCGCAAAATCTTTCTTTTTCTTTGAACTCCCTCAATCAAAAATCCTTCAATTCTCAAATGAGAATAGAAGGAATCATACCTTACATACAATATCTTAATTGAATTATATGTAATGATCAATAAATTCATTTTGATTCTACATCTACATGTGTAGAATCATAGCAACAACCAATTCAATAGATATTGGGGCTGGAATTGACGAACAACCAATACCGATATTAGTGTTTATCGGTGTCGAATAGAAATAAAAATGGGGCGTGGCCAAGTGGTAAGGCAACGGGTTTTGGTCCCGTTACTCGGAGGTTCGAATCCTTCCGTCCCAGACCAATTCTATCATAACAAAGATTGTTCTTTTTAAGAATCTTCTGTTTAAGGGTGTAATGTTGGATACAATGTGATCCAATCTTTCTTTGTGATTTCTAATGATTCTTCTATAGAATCATATCTTCCCTTTCGATTTTGTTTCTCACAAACAAACGGATCGAGTATCAATGACATGTGGATGGAAATAAATATCTTTTTTGATATAGGTAGGATGGGAACAAAGATCAAAGTGAAATTCAAAAAAAAAAACTGGGTGGGCCATTCAGCGTATGTTCGCCCCCTCGCCCATATTCATATTGAAGGTTAGTTAGTCATTTGGATAAACTTTATGCCCCATATCTATGATATTTGGATTCTCACATGATGCATTCTGAGTCGAAATGCGAAATAAAAGAGAAGTCTCTACCTTCCCTAAAGTAAATATAAATAAAGATAGGGTAGACAAAATGACTAATTCTATGTGGATCCTGAATCCTAAAAAACGGGGGGGTTCTTGGTATTAATTCCATCGCTGGAATTAAAGCTCCTGAGACTGGGGTGGGACAAAATCAAACAAAATAGTAACAACGAATTGATATGAACCCATTTTGCTTTGTACTTATACAAGACAGGATAGCATCCCATAAGAAGATCCTTTTAAATTGGCTTTGGATATGATTCATGATCCCCATGGAATTCGTGTCGATATGAGTTAATCCGCAAAGGAAAGGAAGGTATCAATTTTAAGACCCTTGTCATCCGGATCTTATTAACAAACAAGAAAATTCAATACGGAACAGATTATTTTCTTTGGACCTAATTTCTTTTATTTTGTATTTGATTTGGCTCCAATGAATAATTGGAAATCAATGTAGCGATCAATTGGGGGAGGGGGGAGATTCATACATTCACTTTACTTTATGGAAAGATTCCTGAATCTGAAGTAAGGAAAAATCTGTAGAAAATGAACCATGCCTATATGTATTGTTATTGTTCTATTTCAGTGATCAGTGACACCGGTGTTTCAGTTTTGGCGAAAAAGATCTGCGATCCCTTAAATACCCACGATTACCCCCGGTAACACTTGTTTGGTGTATCTGATGAATACGATAAAATCAGACTCCTACGATTCTGATTTTATCAATCAGATGAAAGAATACCTGAAAGAATACCGACCTTCATTTTTTCTTTCATGAGCCCCTTCTATCCATCCCCAAGAAAACAAAACAATTGGATTTGTTTCTTGACCCATTTATCTGGTTTAAATTATTGATGATTCAATCGGAAAGGAAACATAGAGGTCTCTTATGATGATCAAATTCGCGTCTGATTTAATTAATCAGATATCTGCTAAACATTTTTAGATCCTCGTTGTACCGACTTGTTGATGGATTTAGAGATTCAATTCAGTCTTTACTGGAAAACTTATTTCCAGTAATGATGTCGAAGTAGGAAATTCTTGAAATTGTTTTTTATGATTCCTTATAAATTCTTTCTACTCGAAGAAGTGTGACATTGGTGAATCTATCCTATCGAGTCACTTGCGATCTTTCCCGGTCATTGGAATAGCTTATTTGGTTAATGACTCATTCTGTTCCGGTATCGGTAATCTAATTAAAGACCCTTCTTTAGTTTTAGTTGTTTGAGAAAGAATTGGATCTTTCATGATTCATCATCCCTAACAATCTGTTGAAGATGTAAAGAAGTGTTAAGCAACGCATTTCTTCGTGTTTTTTATAAATGTGTTTCATTCTTCTAATAAAATATGGGGTATAATTATATTCTTGCTGAGACTTCTCCAGATCCATCTATGAAAATGAAAGTATGGAGGACTTCATATACTATATACCGATTGAGCCAATGACTATTCATGATTCCATATTGAATCAATTCCATACCGGTCCAAAATTAGAGGAATGTTATGGTAAAACTTCGTTTGAAACGATGTGGTAGAAAGCAACGTGCGACTTGAAGGACATTATCGGCTGTGGATTCTTGTACCCACCATTTTATATATCAAAGAAGATGCTCTCGGCTCGACATAGTTTGTTCTATTCCACTAGGACCCCAATTTTGGGGTTGTAATAAAATAATATAATTATAATATAGCACATGATGGAGCTCGAGCATAAAGAATTGGTTCATTTAGCAGAGAGAAGGATCTAGGGTTAATGCCAATCAATAAGTTGGAACAACTTCGTAAGTATATCTTCGGTATAGAAATTGAAAGGATCAAGTTCGAACAAGTAAAAAAAAAAAAGTAAAATGAATTTGTCGAAATAGTTTTACCAATTCCGATCAAAAGTGTATCACAGGGGAATCAATCGTTTCCATAGAACGAAATAACAAAAGGTATGTTGCTACCCTTTTGAAACAATTAAGGATCACCGAAGTAATGTCTAAACCCAAGGATTCAAAGCAAAGATAAAATAAAGGATACCGGAACAAGGAAACACCGTTTTCAATTGTCTCAACAACTAGATCAGAATGGGGAAGAAATAAAATCGATTCTAGGCGAGACAAACAAAAGAGGTTAGAGACGGCTCAATAAATGTCTAAGGATTTCCCTTCGAGCTCTTTGAGAATGACCCAACTTGAGTTATGAGTACGAATGAGATTTCTTTTTTTTTTTTTTTTTTTCAGGAAGGAAGAACAAAAAAAAATGACTCAAATCATAGTCTAATTGATGATTTTGTGGATCTATTTGCCACTACAATACATAAATTCGAATCATTCTTTTTCGAGCCGTACGAGGAGAAAACCTCTTATACGTTTCTAGGGGGGGTTGTTCATTTATGTCTATCCCAATGAGTCATCTATCGAATCGTTGCAATTGATGTTCGATCCCGAAGAGAGGGAAGAGATCTTCGTAAAGTGGGTTTTTACGATCCGATAAAGAACCAAACTTATTCAAATGTTTCCGCTATTCTATATTTCCTTGAAAAAGGCGCTCAACCTACAGGAACTGTTCATGATATTTCAAAGAAGGCGGAGGTATTTAAGGAATTTCGAATTAATCAAATGAAATTAATGAAATAAAAAAAAAGGGGGGGGGTGCCCAGTATCTAGCTTTGTCTAATTGTTTCTCCACCATTCCTTATTTTTTTTCTCTATTCTCTATTCATTGTTGCTCTCACATGACCCCGTATCATAGAACTATAAAAAAAAAAGATCTTCTCTTGATATGAGACAGATAGAAAAAAGATTGAGTGAATAGATGAAATAACTGGGAAATTATGGGATTACCATCAATCAGATGGTTTTCGTTGGGACTCCACCAACAAACAAAAGGTCAATCTTGCTTATTGTACCTCTATTGAATAAATATTGAATAAACCCGACATTTTTTTCCTACCGGAATTCCTTATTTATTTCCCCACTCATACTTCATCCCTTATCTATGTTGTAGTGTCACTCCAACACAAGTCCTTGTTTTATTTATTGAATTGGTTTTCTCAACATTCAATTCATATTGACAATGGTGTATCGAACAAATATAATTCGATCGTGGATAAATAGATCTATTTATCCACATTTCATAAGTTTGTTTCTTTATTTCACTCAAATGATGGGTTCGTCAATTTCGTTGTGACACAAGAAGTATCTTAGTTAATATAATGAAAAAAAAAAAATAGAGTATGGGTAGTCTATAAATTTTTACATCTATTTAGATTTTCTCTATAATTTATCCCAGAATCTGTTGTATTTTCATCTGATCTCTGTTCATTTTTATGTTCACAATTGATCATCAAATCTTTCTTTTTGATCTGTTGCTAGTTCAATGTTTTGACGAGGTCGGGCAATCGAATCTCTTTATTTATTTTTTATTCCGATCGTATCTACACACCCTATTTATATGGGTTGCTAACTCAACGGTAGAGTACTCGGCTTTTAAGTGCGGCTATGGTCTTTTACACATTTTGATGAAGCAACGGATTCGTCCATACCATTGGTAGAGTTTGTAAGACCACGACTGATCCTGAAAGGGAATGAAAGGAAAAAACAGCATGTCGTATCAATGGAGAACTCTTAGAATACTTCATCCTTAACGGATCGATACAAAATCTTGTTTTGATTCTTTTCTTGGAAAGGGGTCAAATCAATTCAAGTTGGGTCGAGTGAATAAATGGATAGAGCCCTATAGCTCCAATTATAGGGAAACCAAAAGCAACGAGCTTCTGTTTGTTCTTAATTCGAATGATTACCCGATCTAATTAGACGTTAAAAATATATTAGTGCCTGATGTGGGAAAGGGTTCTCTTGTGAGTGGATCATCAATTCCTTTTTTTTCATGAATCCTAACTATTCTCTATTATGTTCTCTATTATGTAGTGGAGACGAATGTGTAGAAGAAACGGTATACTGATCAAAATTCATTATTCCAAAGTCAAAAGAGTGATCGGGTTGTAAAAATAAAGGATTTTTAACCATCTCTTGTAACTATAACGAACATAAATAAATTGGATGGAAATAGGATCCGTTGATTGTCCTTTCTGGCTCCGGGGTATCTATTCTTTTCTTACTATATACCTTGTTCTGACCGTATCGTACTATGTATTATTTGATAACTCAAGAAATCGCCCATTTGGTTCAAGTGTAATTTCAAATGGAAATGGAGGAACTACAAGGATATTTAGAAATGGATGGATTTCGGCAACAATACTTCCTATATCCCTTTCTATTTCAGGAATATATCTACGCGCTTGCTCATGGTCATGCTTTAAATGGATCGATTCTTTATGAACCGGTGGAAAATTTAGATCATGACAATAAATCCAGTTCACTAATTGTGAAACGTTTAATTACTCGAATGCATCAACAGAATCGTTTGATTATTTCGGTTAATGATTCTAATCAAAATCGATTCGTTGGGCACAACAATCATTTTGATTCTCAAATGATATCGGAGGGTTTTGCAGTCGTTGTGGAAATTCCATTCTCGCTGCGATTGGTATCTTCCCTAGAAGAAAAAGAAATAGCAAAATCTCATAATTTACGATCTATTCATTCAATATTTCCCTTTTTCGAGGACAAGTTATCACATTTAAATCATGTGTCAGATATA
>JAQQXO010000371.1:20000-32861 GCA_029852735.1 Persea americana
ACAAAATTTTGCTTTAGCCAATGATCCAATCAGAGGAATAATTGGGACTACGGTCTCGAATTTCTTAATAGCAGTATCTATTCGAAACGAATTCTCTAGCATTTGACTCCTTATCACCGAAGAGTTTAGTCGTACACTTGAAAGATAGCCCAGAAAATAAAAGGGATGATTATATAATTGCTTTATATGGATCCTGGCCGGTTGAGACCACAAGTCAAAATGACATTGCCAAAAGTTGACAAGGTGAGATTTCCATTTCTTTATCAGAAGATGAGCCCCCCTTGAAGCCAGAATCGATTTTCCTTGATATCTGACATAATGCATAAAAGGGTCTTTGAACAACCCTAGGGTTTTCTGAAAATCGTTACAAAGCACTACTACAAGATATTCTATTTTTGCATAGAAATGTGTTCGCTCAAGAAAGGATCCAAAAGATTTTGATCGTAAATGAAAGGGTTGTTTACGGAGAAAAATGAATATGAATTCACATTCATATACATGAGAATTAGAGAGGAACAAGAAGAATCTTTGATTCTCTTTTGAAAAAAGGGAAATGGAATTTTTTGAAGTAATGAGACTATTTGAATTCCAATACTCGTAGAGAGAGAGTCGCAATAAATGCAACGAAGGAGTATCTTGTATCCAAGAGTGAAGGGTTTGAACCAAGATTTCCAGATGGATGGGGTGGGGTATTAGTATATCTGACACATGATTTAAATGTGATAACTTGTCCTCGAAAAAGGGAAATATTGAATGAATAGATCGTAAATTATGAGATTTTGCTATTTCTTTTTCTTCTAGGGAAGATACCAATCGCAGCGAGAATGGAATTTCCACAACGACTGCAAAACCCTCCGATATCATTTGAGAATCAAAATGATTGTTGTGCCCAACGAATCGATTTTGATTAGAATCATTAACCGAAATAATCAAACGATTCTGTTGATGCATTCGAGTAATTAAACGTTTCACAATTAGTGAACTGGATTTATTGTCATGATCTAAATTTTCCACCGGTTCATAAAGAATCGATCCATTTAAAGCATGACCATGAGCAAGCGCGTAGATATATTCCTGAAATAGAAAGGGATATAGGAAGTATTGTTGCCGAAATCCATCCATTTCTAAATATCCTTGTAGTTCCTCCATTTCCATTTGAAATTACACTTGAACCAAATGGGCGATTTCTTGAGTTATCAAATAATACATAGTACGATACGGTCAGAACAAGGTATATAGTAAGAAAAGAATAGATACCCCGGAGCCAGAAAGGACAATCAACGGATCCTATTTCCATCCAATTTATTTATGTTCGTTATAGTTACAAGAGATGGTTAAAAATCCTTTATTTTTACAACCCGATCACTCTTTTGACTTTGGAATAATGAATTTTGATCAGTATACCGTTTCTTCTACACATTCGTCTCCACTACATAATAGAGAACATAATAGAGAATAGTTAGGATTCATGAAAAAAAAGGAATTGATGATCCACTCACAAGAGAACCCTTTCCCACATCAGGCACTAATATATTTTTAACGTCTAATTAGATCGGGTAATCATTCGAATTAAGAACAAACAGAAGCTCGTTGCTTTTGGTTTCCCTATAATTGGAGCTATAGGGCTCTATCCATTTATTCACTCGACCCAACTTGAATTGATTTGACCCCTTTCCAAGAAAAGAATCAAAACAAGATTTTGTATCGATCCGTTAAGGATGAAGTATTCTAAGAGTTCTCCATTGATACGACATGCTGTTTTTTCCTTTCATTCCCTTTCAGGATCAGTCGTGGTCTTACAAACTCTACCAATGGTATGGACGAATCCGTTGCTTCATCAAAATGTGTAAAAGACCATAGCCGCACTTAAAAGCCGAGTACTCTACCGTTGAGTTAGCAACCCATATAAATAGGGTGTGTAGATACGATCGGAATAAAAAATAAATAAAGAGATTCGATTGCCCGACCTCGTCAAAACATTGAACTAGCAACAGATCAAAAAGAAAGATTTGATGATCAATTGTGAACATAAAAATGAACAGAGATCAGATGAAAATACAACAGATTCTGGGATAAATTATAGAGAAAATCTAAATAGATGTAAAAATTTATAGACTACCCATACTCTATTTTTTTTTTTTCATTATATTAACTAAGATACTTCTTGTGTCACAACGAAATTGACGAACCCATCATTTGAGTGAAATAAAGAAACAAACTTATGAAATGTGGATAAATAGATCTATTTATCCACGATCGAATTATATTTGTTCGATACACCATTGTCAATATGAATTGAATGTTGAGAAAACCAATTCAATAAATAAAACAAGGACTTGTGTTGGAGTGACACTACAACATAGATAAGGGATGAAGTATGAGTGGGGAAATAAATAAGGAATTCCGGTAGGAAAAAAATGTCGGGTTTATTCAATATTTATTCAATAGAGGTACAATAAGCAAGATTGACCTTTTGTTTGTTGGTGGAGTCCCAACGAAAACCATCTGATTGATGGTAATCCCATAATTTCCCAGTTATTTCATCTATTCACTCAATCTTTTTTCTATCTGTCTCATATCAAGAGAAGATCTTTTTTTTTTATAGTTCTATGATACGGGGTCATGTGAGAGCAACAATGAATAGAGAATAGAGAAAAAAAATAAGGAATGGTGGAGAAACAATTAGACAAAGCTAGATACTGGGCACCCCCCCCCTTTTTTTTTATTTCATTAATTTCATTTGATTAATTCGAAATTCCTTAAATACCTCCGCCTTCTTTGAAATATCATGAACAGTTCCTGTAGGTTGAGCGCCTTTTTCAAGGAAATATAGAATAGCGGAAACATTTGAATAAGTTTGGTTCTTTATCGGATCGTAAAAACCCACTTTACGAAGATCTCTTCCCTCTCTTCGGGATCGAACATCAATTGCAACGATTCGATAGATGACTCATTGGGATAGACATAAATGAACAACCCCCCCTAGAAACGTATAAGAGGTTTTCTCCTCGTACGGCTCGAAAAAGAATGATTCGAATTTATGTATTGTAGTGGCAAATAGATCCACAAAATCATCAATTAGACTATGATTTGAGTCATTTTTTTTTGTTCTTCCTTCCTGAAAAAAAAAAAAAAAAAAAGAAATCTCATTCGTACTCATAACTCAAGTTGGGTCATTCTCAAAGAGCTCGAAGGGAAATCCTTAGACATTTATTGAGCCGTCTCTAACCTCTTTTGTTTGTCTCGCCTAGAATCGATTTTATTTCTTCCCCATTCTGATCTAGTTGTTGAGACAATTGAAAACGGTGTTTCCTTGTTCCGGTATCCTTTATTTTATCTTTGCTTTGAATCCTTGGGTTTAGACATTACTTCGGTGATCCTTAATTGTTTCAAAAGGGTAGCAACATACCTTTTGTTATTTCGTTCTATGGAAACGATTGATTCCCCTGTGATACACTTTTGATCGGAATTGGTAAAACTATTTCGACAAATTCATTTTACTTTTTTTTTTTTACTTGTTCGAACTTGATCCTTTCAATTTCTATACCGAAGATATACTTACGAAGTTGTTCCAACTTATTGATTGGCATTAACCCTAGATCCTTCTCTCTGCTAAATGAACCAATTCTTTATGCTCGAGCTCCATCATGTGCTATATTATAATTATATTATTTTATTACAACCCCAAAATTGGGGTCCTAGTGGAATAGAACAAACTATGTCGAGCCGAGAGCATCTTCTTTGATATATAAAATGGTGGGTACAAGAATCCACAGCCGATAATGTCCTTCAAGTCGCACGTTGCTTTCTACCACATCGTTTCAAACGAAGTTTTACCATAACATTCCTCTAATTTTGGACCGGTATGGAATTGATTCAATATGGAATCATGAATAGTCATTGGCTCAATCGGTATATAGTATATGAAGTCCTCCATACTTTCATTTTCATAGATGGATCTGGAGAAGTCTCAGCAAGAATATAATTATACCCCATATTTTATTAGAAGAATGAAACACATTTATAAAAAACACGAAGAAATGCGTTGCTTAACACTTCTTTACATCTTCAACAGATTGTTAGGGATGATGAATCATGAAAGATCCAATTCTTTCTCAAACAACTAAAACTAAAGAAGGGTCTTTAATTAGATTACCGATACCGGAACAGAATGAGTCATTAACCAAATAAGCTATTCCAATGACCGGGAAAGATCGCAAGTGACTCGATAGGATAGATTCACCAATGTCACACTTCTTCGAGTAGAAAGAATTTATAAGGAATCATAAAAAACAATTTCAAGAATTTCCTACTTCGACATCATTACTGGAAATAAGTTTTCCAGTAAAGACTGAATTGAATCTCTAAATCCATCAACAAGTCGGTACAACGAGGATCTAAAAATGTTTAGCAGATATCTGATTAATTAAATCAGACGCGAATTTGATCATCATAAGAGACCTCTATGTTTCCTTTCCGATTGAATCATCAATAATTTAAACCAGATAAATGGGTCAAGAAACAAATCCAATTGTTTTGTTTTCTTGGGGATGGATAGAAGGGGCTCATGAAAGAAAAAATGAAGGTCGGTATTCTTTCAGGTATTCTTTCATCTGATTGATAAAATCAGAATCGTAGGAGTCTGATTTTATCGTATTCATCAGATACACCAAACAAGTGTTACCGGGGGTAATCGTGGGTATTTAAGGGATCGCAGATCTTTTTCGCCAAAACTGAAACACCGGTGTCACTGATCACTGAAATAGAACAATAACAATACATATAGGCATGGTTCATTTTCTACAGATTTTTCCTTACTTCAGATTCAGGAATCTTTCCATAAAGTAAAGTGAATGTATGAATCTCCCCCCTCCCCCAATTGATCGCTACATTGATTTCCAATTATTCATTGGAGCCAAATCAAATACAAAATAAAAGAAATTAGGTCCAAAGAAAATAATCTGTTCCGTATTGAATTTTCTTGTTTGTTAATAAGATCCGGATGACAAGGGTCTTAAAATTGATACCTTCCTTTCCTTTGCGGATTAACTCATATCGACACGAATTCCATGGGGATCATGAATCATATCCAAAGCCAATTTAAAAGGATCTTCTTATGGGATGCTATCCTGTCTTGTATAAGTACAAAGCAAAATGGGTTCATATCAATTCGTTGTTACTATTTTGTTTGATTTTGTCCCACCCCAGTCTCAGGAGCTTTAATTCCAGCGATGGAATTAATACCAAGAACCCCCCCGTTTTTTAGGATTCAGGATCCACATAGAATTAGTCATTTTGTCTACCCTATCTTTATTTATATTTACTTTAGGGAAGGTAGAGACTTCTCTTTTATTTCGCATTTCGACTCAGAATGCATCATGTGAGAATCCAAATATCATAGATATGGGGCATAAAGTTTATCCAAATGACTAACTAACCTTCAATATGAATATGGGCGAGGGGGCGAACATACGCTGAATGGCCCACCCAGTTTTTTTTTTTGAATTTCACTTTGATCTTTGTTCCCATCCTACCTATATCAAAAAAGATATTTATTTCCATCCACATGTCATTGATACTCGATCCGTTTGTTTGTGAGAAACAAAATCGAAAGGGAAGATATGATTCTATAGAAGAATCATTAGAAATCACAAAGAAAGATTGGATCACATTGTATCCAACATTACACCCTTAAACAGAAGATTCTTAAAAAGAACAATCTTTGTTATGATAGAATTGGTCTGGGACGGAAGGATTCGAACCTCCGAGTAACGGGACCAAAACCCGTTGCCTTACCACTTGGCCACGCCCCATTTTTATTTCTATTCGACACCGATAAACACTAATATCGGTATTGGTTGTTCGTCAATTCCAGCCCCAATATCTATTGAATTGGTTGTTGCTATGATTCTACACATGTAGATGTAGAATCAAAATGAATTTATTGATCATTACATATAATTCAATTAAGATATTGTATGTAAGGTATGATTCCTTCTATTCTCATTTGAGAATTGAAGGATTTTTGATTGAGGGAGTTCAAAGAAAAAGAAAGATTTTGCGGCCTACTTTCCCTTCTTTCTTCATTTTCCCCTTATATCAATAACCCAATAATAATGAAATTTTCTCCAAGAACAAAATGTTTGTTATGCTTAATATCTTTAGTTTGATCTGTCTTAATTCTGCCCTTCATTCGAGTAGCTTTTTCTTCGCCAAATTGCCCGAAGCTTATGCTTTTTTCAATCCAATCGTAGATGTTATGCCAGTCATACCTGTGCTCTTTTTTCTCTTAGCCCTTGTTTGGCAAGCTGCTGTAAGTTTTCGATGAGATCTTTAATACTGTCTTAGAAACATTCATGATTTATTCGATAAAAAAAAATTCTATTCTTAAGAATTGATAAGATCAGATAATGAACCCTCGACTCAAACATGGAAATTCTTTTGGATAACCGAGATGAATCGGAATCACCTCATTTCTTCATTCCTTCTGGGGGTCGAAGACCCTATGTATGGTCCCTACAATACCTAATTGTAGGTATGAGAGATCATTTTGTTAACGAAAGAATCAGAATCTTATTACAAATTCATTCCTGCAAATTCCTTATGTTTTCTAGAAACCGCTTCTTTTCTTGGTGTCAAAACGGAATATGTGGTACAAAAATGGAGAATCTATTCCCCTATTTCCCCCAAAATGATCTTGGAGATTGTGTAATGCTTACTCTCAAACTCTTCGTTTACACAGTAGTGATATTCTTTGTTTCTCTCTTCATCTTCGGATTCCTATCTAATGATCCAGGACGTAATCCTGGACGTGATGAATAAAAAAAATCAGGGGTTTTTCCTTGCTCGATTTCTTAATTTTCTTAGGATTTTCTTTCTCCATTCCATACATTTAACTATGAGAAAGGGGGTTAGAGATTTTTTCGAATTCGAAAGGGAAATATCAAGTGATCAGAAGAAACGGAGAGAGGGGGATTCGAACCCCCGGTACAAATAATTCGTACAACGGATTAGCAATCCGCCGCTTTAGTCCACTCAGCCATCTCTCCCAATTTTAAAAGGATAATTCATATGTAAAAGTTTTTCCTTATCTTTCTTTATTCTATAAATATAGACGAATTTGATCAATCATCAATTCCCTTTAGATAATGATTCGAAACAGATATCTCCAATAGAAAGAGTCCCTCTTTGATTTCGTCCGAAAAGTTCTTTCTTTTATTCCCCCGGCCTGGCCAGTACCTAGCCAGGCCATTCCTTGTTCCAATGAATCATAGATCAAATGATTTATTTGATTTGAAAACGAAAATGCTTGTTATTGAAGCAGCAACAAGGCTATTTCCATTCCTATGATAGGAGTGTCATTTCTTATTATGTTTTTCCTTTTCTCGATTTACTTAAATGGAATAAAAAAAACATATTTTTTTCTATTATAATAGAACTCATATATTTCTTCAAAGAACATGTTTGAACCTGAACCCTTGAGTCCACAACCAAAACAATAGGATTTTTCACTCGATCCAATCGACCCGAATTCATAAGATTTGGCAGTTGAATGAATAGGAAAAGGAGTAGCTTCGAAAAAGAAAAATGGAGCTCTGGATTCTTGTACAACTCAACTCATTTTTATGTTCCGACTTCAATGGCTCTTTCGGGCCGGGACTATCAGTAACGGCTCCCCGATAAAAGCTTGTTATTGAAATGAACCTCCTTCTCCTATTTTATCAAGTCTCCCCGTCAGAGCACAACATGTCAGCACCCCAATTTTCATGATTCTGATCCTATCTTGATTACGTTTCACGCCCTTGTTCGACAAATGGCCCGCCCGTATACAATAATTATATTGTAGCGGGTATAGTTTAGTGGTAAAAGCGTGATTCGTTCTATTAACAAGTGAAATAGATAAGGGATCTTTCGTTTGATTCCTATTCTGATCAAAAACTTTATTTATTAAAAGGGCATTAATCCCTTACCTCTCAATGCCACATTTGAGGAAGAATATACATTCTCGTGATTTGTATCCAAAAGTCAAGTCAATTAGAAATTGACTAACAAAATTGGATTATGGAATTGCGAAGCATAATTTTTTTTTTAAGTTGGATCAACCATTCCAATTGAATGAGTATAAGTAAGGGATCCATGTATGAAGATACAAAAGTCTATTTCTAATCGTAACTAGATCTTTCATTTTTTTTTAGGGGGAGATTGAAGCCAAATAGCTATTAAACGATGACTTTGGTTTACTAGAGCCATCGACATATTGTTTCAGCTCGGTGGAACAAAAAAATTCTTTTCTTCAGGATTCTTGCAAGTACAAATAGGGAACGAAGTAACTAGAAAGATTTGTGAGAATCCTCCCCTTTCTAGAGGGATCATCTAAAAAGCAAGTCATTTGGGGTGCATTCAGACGAAAAGGCTGACATAGATGTTATGGGCCAAATGGATTTCTTTGAATTCAGATTTGCTATGACTCCCTTTTCCCATACATCGTAAATTTTTTCTTTTTTTTTTTTAGTTTTTTTTATGTCTTAGATTTGGGAATCCCATAAAGGAGCCGAATGAAACCAAAATTTCATGTTCGGTTTTGAATTAGAGACGTTAAAAATGATGAATCGACGTCTACTATAACCCCTAGCCTTCCAAGCTAACGATGCGGGTTCGATTCCCGCTATCCGCTTCATATTAATTATTATAATACATGCTTTTGATATGTCCCTAAAATATTTCTTTCACATACAATCCTATTCTTTTTTTTATAGGAGATAGGAAAGTCAGAATGTGAAAGAAATCGGAATGAAAAGCGTCCATTGTCTAATGGATAGGACAGAGGTCTTCTAAACCTTTGGTATAGGTTCAAATCCTATTGGACGCAATTTATTTCCATCTATTTTTGTAGATTGCTATGTCAAGAAACATATTTTGAATGATTCGAATCGGGGCCATTTCTCAACGATTCGTCTTGTACTTAAGAGTGATCAATTTCTTTATTTTTGTTCCTGAAGTAGAAACAGTTCTATCTGTTCCGGAATAGCTTCCTTCAAAAGGGCTTCCGCTTGCGCGGTAAATGTCTTGGTAGAAGATATGATTTCTTGGACCTGAGGTTTATTTGTTTTTAAGTAGGTACGTAACTGAACGAGAAATTTCTTTACCTGTCCAATTTCTAACGGATCAAGATACCCATTCGCTCCAGTATAAATAGTAACTATCTGTTCTTCCACCGTGAGAGGGGCTGCTTGGGATTGTTTGAGCAACTCGCGCAATCGTTGACCTCTTGCCAATTGATTCTGAGTGGCTTTATCGAGATCAGAAGCGAATTGTGCAAAGGCTTCTAACTCTGCGAATTGAGCCAGTTCCAGTTTCGATTTGCCGGCTACTTGTTTCATGGCTTTAATTTGAGCTGCAGATCCTACTCTCGAGACAGAAATACCCACATTAATGGCAGGACGGATTCCGGCATTGAATAGATCAGCGGATAAGAATATTTGTCCATCTGTAATGGAAATCACATTAGTAGGGATATAAGCCGAAACGTCCCCAGATTGAGTCTCAACTATTGGTAAAGCGGTCATACTTCCTTCACCTAAACGAGAACTTGATTTAGCGGCTCTTTCCAAAAGGCGTGAATGCAAATAAAAAAACATCTCCTGGATAAGCTTCGCGACCGGGCGGTCTTCTTAATAGAAGAGACATTTGACGATAAGCTTGTGCTTGTTTGGAGAGATCATCATAAATTATTGAAGTATGTCGTTCACGGTACATAAAATATTCAGCCAGAGCCGCTCCTGTATAAGGAGCGAGGTATTGTAATGTAGCAGGTGAATCCGCCGTTTCGGCTACCACAATAGTGTATTCCATTGCGCCTCGTTCCTGGAAAGTGGTCACTACCTGGGCCACGGAGGATGCTTTTTGACCAATAGCTACATAAACACATATTACATTTTGCCCCTTTTGGTTGAGAATAGTATCTGTGGCTACTGCTGTTTTTCCGGTCTGTCTGTCCCCAATAATTAATTCTCGCTGACCGCGTCCTATAGGGATCATCGAATCAATAGCAATAAGTCCCGTTTGAAGAGGCTCATATACGGAACGTCTCGAAATAATACCTGGAGCAGGAGATTCGATTAACCGAGATTCAGAAGCTGAAATTTCACCTCTCCCATCAATGGGTTTAGCCAGAGCATTTATAACACGACCCAAATAAGCCTCACTAACGGGTATCTGAGCAATTCTTCCTGTTGCTTTTACAGAACTTCCCTCTTGTATCATCAAACCGTCACCCATTAATACAACGCCAACATTATTTGATTCCAAATTCAGAGCAATGCCTATTGTACCCTCTTCAAATTCTACTAATTCCCCTGCCATTACTTCATCAAGACCATGAATACGAGCAATGCCGTCGCCTACCTGAAGTACTGTGCCGGTATTCACAATCTTGACTTCTCTATTATATTGTTCAATACGTTCACGGATAATATTACTAATTTCGTCGGCTCGAATGGTTACCATTAGTGTCTCTTAATTCTTTTTCGGAAACAAAGAAAAAAAAAAAAAAATAATGCCTACAGTAGAAGGGCTAATCAGTTACTTCTTTCATGGCCCCGAGCATGCCAATATTAGCACCGATGGTGCGTAAATGTAACTCGCTGTTTGAACAACTATTCAGAGTTCCTAGAGCTCCTTGTAAGGCTTGTTGGAAAACTCGTTGTCGCACCTGATTAATTGCTCTTTGTTGTTCAAAATGAATGGTTTCATTTTTGTAATTTTCTAATCGTTCCAAATTCTCATAAGTGGCATTAATCAAATTCCATTTTTCTCGTTCTATCTCAGAGTATCCATTCACTCGAAACTCATCTGCTTCTATTTCCACTTTCCGTAAGCGAGCCCGGGCTTTTTCGAGCTGCTCAATGGCTCCTTCACGTAGTTCTTCTGAATTTCGAATAGTACTCAAGATCCTCTGTTTTCGATTATCTAATAAATCACTTAATGAAAGTAGATTATCTTCCCATTCATTTCACAACTTCACTTCCATGATCTCTTCCCGAACCAAACATGAATCTTTCGATTCATTTGGCTCTCACACTCAGTTACTTAATGGGTCATTCCATCTATTTTAATGTAATGAGCCTACCCTCTCTTCTCTGTTCGTATTCCAAGATATCAAAACTGATATGATACGAGACCAGAATATTCGGAGGACTCTTCCGACCCGACAAAAAATCTGTCATTGTCAGCAAAGTTGTTTCTTTTTTTTTGTTTTCTTCAAATCCAAAAAATTCTTCTATTTTAGACATAGGTCATCGATTCAACATTGGATAAAAAAGGGCGAGACACCTATTTTTACAGTAAATGGTTCAAATCATTTTATCGATATGAGTGTTCTATATCGGATAAATTGCCAACTATTCATTTTTTCGAAACCATCTCCGTACTAACGTAGTGGTAGAAAGAGTACCATGTTGTGCCTGGACTTCAAACGGTTTCGCTTTAACCATGTTAAAGGTCCCACATTATTGGCTGATAGAGAATCAAAGTTGATTTACCAATAAGTTACGAAATGCTATGGTTCTTACATATGATTTCTTAATTTATTCAGAAGTAATTCGTCGAGATCGTGCACCTTTCTTTCCTATTTATAACTTTCCCATTCAAAAAAAAAAAAGGAAAGTGCAGCCGGGTTGGATCCAGCCTATTCTTGAAATACACAACTCGCACACACTCCCTTTCCAAAAAAGATCAATACACCAAGCACTACACTTAGATTTATTAGATTTGTTGCTAAAATATCGGTATTAAACCCGAAACTCCCAGCGGATGGCCAGTGACCAAAGGAAACGAAAGAATCGGTTACATCTTTCATATGCTTTTCTCTTATAGATAGGACCAACAAAATGGAACAGAGTTCTTTTTGTATCACTTCGCCCCCTTTGTTTTGGATTGATTTATTTTTATTAATTTCCTTATTATAAATATGAATAGATTCATTTTAATAAATATTTTTCTTTATTATTATTTCCATGGAAATTCTCAATAATCTATTTATTTAGTCCCAGGTTTCATGTCAATTACGAAATACCTCGTTTGTTGTTTGTTGCAACACTTCCTAAAAGTAAAAAAGAGTTTCCATTAAGAACGGAAGGGAAGAAAGCAAGTGGGTCTGCTATGCTAATTCCTCATCCTCAAATCACTCCATCCCCGGGGGTATTGTCTCAACGAAGAAGTGATTGTAGGAGTTAAGTTTGGATATAATTCGGCAAGGCAAGCCCGCGGCAATAAAATAGGAAAAGAAAATAAATATTTATTTTTCACATTTATAGGATTAAACAAAAGGATTCGCAAATAAAAGCGCTAATGCCACGACCAGTCCGTAAATCGTTAAAGCTTCCATAAAAGCCAGACTAAGCAATAAAGTACCTCGTATTTTACCCTCTGCTTCTGGCTGTCTCGCGATACCTTCTACGGCTTGGCCCGCAGCAGTACCTTGACCAACTCCAGGTCCAATAGAAGCAAGTCCCACAGCCAATCCAGCAGCAATAACGGAAGCGGCAGAAATCAATGGATTCATATTAAGTTCCTCGCACCAAAAAAAAGAAATGGTTAATGATACAATCAACCGATGAATTATTACTTCATTATTCCATCACTTAAGATCTATCCGAAAAAAAAAAAGAACTAAGAACTCTGAATTGAAATAATAATATTACTGAATCATCAGAGCTACTTCGATATCTCGTTTTTAGTTTCTATCCGTGGAGTCTTTGTAAATCTATATGATTCCAGTTCTTCCATTTCTTTGTTCCGAACCATTCCATTCTTTCAATTCTTCGCTCTTTCTCTTCTATATGCATGCTTGACTTCATTTGT
>JAQQXO010000372.1:0-7500 GCA_029852735.1 Persea americana
CAGCAGCACGCTCGCGCAGACTGCACACGGGACAGGCAGCAGACAGAACGGACAGACCGTGCACCGACCGGACCGACGTCGCAACGCCACAACAATGTAGGGGTTGGTGCCGACCATTGTTTCCCACCTCCTGGGTATAAACGTCCGAAATCGATGAAACGGGCCTTGGGCGACCGTAGCGGCCGGCCGAACCGACGGCGCAGTGCCACGACATGGTAGGGGTTGAGGCCGACCATTGTTTCCAACCCCCGGGGTATAAACGTCCCGATTCGACAAAACGGGCCGGGGGTCGACCGAGACAGCAGCACGCACGCACGGACAGACCGCGCACGGCCGACGCAGCAACAGCACCCACGCACTGCAGACGCAGCAGCACGCACGCACTGCCGTCGCAGCAGCACGCGCGAACGGCACCGCAGCGCGCGCGCACTGCAGACGCAGTAGCACGCACGGACGCACTGGTGTCGCAGCAGCATGCACACACTACACAGCAGCACGCTCGCGCAGACTGCTCACGGGACAGGCAGCAGACAGCACGGACAGACCGTGCACCGACCGGACCGACGTCGCAACGCCACAACAATGTAGGGGTTGGTGCCGACCATTGTTTCCCACCTCCTGGGTATAAACGTCCGAAATCGATGAAACGGGCCTTGGGCGACCGTAGCGGCCGGCCGAACCGACGGCGCAGTGCCACGACATGGTAGGGGTTGAGGCCGACCATTGTTTCCAACCCCCGGGGTATAAACGTCCCGATTCGACAAAACGGGCCGGGGGTCGACCGAGACAGCAGCACGCACGCACGGACAGACCGCGCACGGCCGACGCAGCAGCAGCACCCACGCACTGCAGACGCAGCAGCACGCACGCACTGCCGTCGCAGCAGCACGCGCGAACGACACCGCAGCGCGCGCGCACTGCAGACGCAGTAGCACGCACGCACGCACTGGTGTCGCAGCAGCATGCACACACTACACAGCAGCACGCTCGCGCAGACTGCTCACGGGACAGGCAGCAGACAGCACGGACAGACCGTGCACCGACCGGACCGACTTCGCAACGCCACAACAATGTAGGGGTTGGTGCCGACCATTGTTTCCCACCTCCTGGGTATAAACGTCCGAAATCGATGAAACGGGCCTTGGGCGACCGTAGCGGCCGGCCGAACCGACGGCGCAGTGCCACGACATGGTAGGGGTTGAGGCCGACCATTGTTTCCAACCCCCGGGGTATAAACGTCCGGATACGACAAAACGGGCCGGGGGTCGACCGAGACAGCAGCACGCACGCACGGACAGACCGCGCACGGCCGACGCAGCAGCAGCACCCACGCACCCACGCAGCAGCAAGCACGCACTGCAGGCGCAGCAGCACGCGCGAACGACACAGCAGCACACGCGCACTGCAGACGCAGCAGCACGCGCGCACGGCACAGCAGCACGCACGCACGCACTGGTGTCGCAGCAGCGTGCACACACTGCACAGCAGCCCGCACGCGCAGACTGCACACGGGACAGGCAGCGGACAGCACGGACAGACCGTGCACCGACGGGACCGACGTCGCAACTCCACAACAGTGTAGGGGTTGGTGCCGACCATTGTTTCCCACCTCCTGGGTATAAACGTCCGAAATCGATGAAACGGGCCGTGGGCGACCGAGGCAGCAGCAAGCATGCACGGCCGACGCAGCAGCACGCTCGCATGCAGGGCCGACGCGGCAGGCAGCACACACGCACGGAAGACGCAGCGGCATGCAGCATCGCAAGGCCGACGCAGCAGCACGAACGCACGGCAGACGCAGCAGCGAGCACGAACGCTCAGCCGACGCTGCTGCACGCACGCACGGCAGACGCAGCAGCGCGCACGGACGCTCAGCCGACCCTGCAGCACGAACGGCTGAGGCAGGAGCACGCTCGGCCGACGCTGCGGCACGCACGCACTGGAAACGCTGCAGCACGCACGCACGACACAGCAGCACAGGCGCTCGGCCGACGCAGCAGCACGCACGCACGGCACAGCAGCACGCACGCACGACGCAGCAGCAGGCACGACCGACCCAGCAGCACCCAGGCACGACGCAGCAGCAGGCCCGACCGACCCAGCAGCACGCACGCACGACACAGCAGCACGAGCGCTCCGCCGACGCAGCAGCACGCACGCACGGCACAGCAGCGAGAACGCACGACGCAGCATCACGCACGACCGACACAGCAGCAAGCACGAAGGGCAGACGCTGCTGCACGCACGCACGGCAGACGCAGCTGCACGCACGGCAGACGCAGCAGCACGCACGCACGAACGTCGCAGCAGCGCGCAACGGAATAGGCAGCACCGAGCGCGATCAGACCGTGCACCAACCGAGCGGACGTCGCAACGCCACAACAAGGTTGGGGTTGGTCCCGACCATTGTTTCCCACCTCCTGGGTATAAACGTCCGAAATCGATGAAACGGACCGCGGGCGACCGAGGCGGCCGACCGGACCGACGGGGCACCGCCACAACATGGTAGGGATTGGTGCCAACCATTGTTTCCCACCTCCTGGGTATAAACGTCCGAAAACGATGAAACGGGCCTTGGGCGACCGTGGCGGCCGGACGGACCGACGGCGCGGCGCCACAACATGGTGGGAGTTGGTGCCGACCATTGTTTCCCACCTCCTGGGTATAAACGTCCGAAATCGATGAAACGGAACGCGGGCGACCGAGGCGGCCGACCGGACCGACGGGGCGCCGCCACAACATGGTAGGGGTTGGTGCCGACCATTGTTTCCCACCTCCTGGGTATAAACGTCCGAAATCGATGAAACGGGCCGTGGGCAACCGAGGCAGCAGCAAGCATGCACGGCCGACGCAGCAGCACGCTAGCATGCAGGGCCGACGCGGCAGGCAGCACACACGCACGGAAGACGCAGCGGCATGCAGCATCGCAAGGCCGACGCAGCAGCACGAACGCACGGCAGACGCAGCAGCGGGCACGAACGCTCAGCCGACGCTGCTGCACGCACGCACGGCAGACGCAGCAGCGCGCACGGACTCTCAGCCGACCCTGCAGCACGAACGGCTGAGGCAGGAGCACGCTCGGCCGACGCTGCAGCACGCACGCACGACACAGCAGCACAGGCGCTCGGCCGACGCAGCAGCACGCACGCACGGCACAGCAGCACGCACGCACGACGCAGCAGCACGCACGACCGACCCAGCAGCACGCAGGCACGACGCAGCAGCAGGCACGACCGACCCAGCAGCACGCACGCACGACACAGCAGCACGAGCGCTCCGCCGACGCAGCAGCACGCACGCACGGCACAGCAGCGAGCACGCACGACGCAGCATCATGCACGACCGACACAGCAGCAAGCACGAACGGCAGACGCTGCTGCACGCACGCACGGCAGACGCAGCTGCACGCACGGCAGACGCAGCAGCACGCACGCACGAACGTCGCAGCAGCGCGCAACGGAATAGGCAGCACCGAGCGCGATCAGACCGTGCACCAACCGAGCGGACGTCGCAACGCCACAACAAGGTTGGGGTTGGTCCCGACCATTGTTTCCCACCTCCTGGGTATAAACGTCCGAAATCGATGAAACGGACCGCGGGGGACCGAGGCGGCCGACCGGACCGACGGGGCACCGCCACAACATGGTAGGGATTGGTGCCGACCATTGTTTCCCACCTCCTGGGTATAAACGTCCGAAAACGATGAAACGGGCCTTGGGCGACCGTGGCGGCCGGACGGACCGACGGCGCGGCGCCACAACATGGTGGGAGTTGGTGCCGACCATTGTTTCCCACCTCCTGGGTATAAACGTCCGAAATCGATGAAACGGAACGCGGGCGACCGAGGCGGCCGACCGGACCGACGGGGCGCCGCCACAACATGGTAGGGGTTGGTGCCGACCATTGTTTCCCACCTCCTGGGTATAAACGTCCGAAATCGATGAAACGGGCCGTGGGCGACCGAGGCAGCAGCAAGCATGCACGGCCGACGCAGCAGCACGCTAGCATGCAGGGCCGACGCGGCAGGCAGCACACACGCACGGAAGACGCAGCGGCATGCAGCATCGCAAGGCCGACGCAGCAGCACGAACGCACGGCAGACGCAGCAGCGGGCACGAACGCTCAGCCGACGCTGCTGCACGCACGCACGGCAGACGCAGCAGCGCGCACGGACGCTCAGCCGACCCTGCAGCACGAACGGCTGAGGCAGGAGCACGCTCGGCCGACGCTGCAGCACGCACGCACTGGAAACGCTGCAGCACGCACGCACGACACAGCAGCACAGGCGCTCGGCCGACGCAGCAGCACGCACGCACGGCACAGCAGCACGCACGCACGACGCAGCAGCACGCACGACCGACCCAGCAGCACGCAGGCACGACCGACCCAGCAGCACGCACGCACGACACAGCAGCACGAGCGCTCCGCCGACGCAGCAGCACGCACGCACGGCACAGCAGCGAGCACGCACGACGCAGCATCACGCACGACCGACACAGCAGCAAGCACAAACGGCAGACGCTGCTGCACGCACGCACGGCAGACGCAGCTGCACTCACGGCAGACGCAGCAGCACGCACGCACGAACGTCGCAGCAGCGCGCAACGGAATAGGCAGCACCGAGCGCGATCAGACCGTGCACCAACCGAGCGGACGTCGCAACGCCACAACAAGGTTGGGGTTGGTCCCGACCATTGTTTCCCACCTCCTGGGTATAAACGTCCGAAATCGATGAAACTGACCGCGGGCGACCGAGGCGGCCGACCGGACCGACGGGGCACCGCCACAACATGGTAGGGACTGGTGCCGACCATTGTTTCCCACCTCCTGGGTATAAACGTCCGAAAACGATGAAATGGGCCTTGGGCGACCGTGGCGGCCGGACGGACCGACGGCGCGGCGCCACAACATGGTGGGAGTTGGTGCCGACCATTGTTTCCCACCTCCTGGGTATAAACGTCCGAAATCGATGAAACGGACCGCGGGCGACCGAGGCGGCCGACCGGACCGACGGGTCGCCGCCACAACATGGTAGGGGTTGGTGCCGACCATTGTTTCCCACCTCCTGGGTATAAACGTCCGAAATCGATGAAACGGGCCGTGGGCGACCGAGGCAGCAGCAAGCATGCACGGCCGACGCAGCAGCACGCTCGCATGCACGGCCGACGCGGCAGGCAGCACACACGCACGGAAGACGCAGCAGCACGAACGCACGGCAGACGCAGCAGCGAGCACGAACGCTCAGCCGACGCTGCTGCACGCACGCACGGACGCTCAGCCGACCCTGCAGCACGAACGGCTGAGGCAGGAGCACGCTCGGCCGACGCTGCAGCACGCACGCACTGGAAACGCTGCAGCACGCACGCACGACACAGCAGCACAGGCGCTCGGCCGACGCAGCAGCACGCACGCACGGCACAGCAGCCAGGCACGACCGACCCAGCAGCACGCAGGCACGACGCAGCAGCAGGCACGACCGACCCAGCAGCACGCACGCACGACACAGCAGCACGAGCGCTCCGCCGACGCAGCAGAACGCACGCACGGCACAGCAGCGAGCACGCACGACGCAGCAGCACGCACGACCGACACAGCAGCAAGCACGAACGGCAGACGCTGCTGCACGCACGCACGGCAGACGCAGCTGCACGCACGCACGACGCAGCAGCACGCACGCACGGCCGACGCAGCAGCTTGCAACGGAATAGGCAGCACCGAGCGCGATCAGACCGTGCACCAACCGAGCGGACGTCGCAACGCCACAACAAGGTTGGGGTTGGTCCCGACCATTGTTTCCCACCGCCTGGGTATAAACGTCCGAAATCGATGAAACGGACCGCGGGCGACCGAGGCGGCCGACCGGACCGACGGGGCACCGCCACAACATGGTAGGGATTGGTGCCGACCATTGTTTCCCACCTCCTGGGTATAAACGTCCGAAAACGATGAAACGGGCCTTGGGCGACCGTGGCGGCCGGACGGACAGACGGCGCGGCGCCACAACATGGTGGGAGTTGGTGCCGACCATTGTTTCCCACCTCCTGGGTATAAACGTCCGAAATCGATGAAACGGGCCGCGGGCGACCTAGGCCGCCGCACGCACGCGCGGACGGACCGCGCACGGCCGACGCAGCAGCACGCACGCACGGACAGACCGAGCACGCCGACGCGGCAGCACGCACGAACGCACGGCCGGCGCAGCAGCACGCACGCACGGACAGACCGAGCACGCCGACGCGGCAGCACGCACGAACGAACGGCCGACGCAGCAGCACGCACTGGCGACGCCGCAGGCACGTGGCAGCAGCTTGAGCCACGCGGGGGCCGACTGCGCACGGCAGAGGCAGCCTCACCATCGCACGCAAGGGCAGACTGCACAAGGCCGACGCTCCTGCACGCGCGACCGTCGCAGCGGCAAGCACGAACGCACCGTCGACGCTGCAGCGCGGGATCCCACGGCCGACGCAGCAGCACGCACGCGGGGACGCAGCAGCAGCTCGCACGTCCGACACGGCAGCACGTGCTGACTGCACAGGGCAGAGGCGGCAGCACGCACGCACGGCCGACGCAGCGCCACGCACGCACGAACAGACGCAGCAGCAGCACGCACGTCCGACGCAGCCGCCCGGCCGCGCGGACGACGCAGCAGAACGCACGCACGAACAGACGCAGCAGCAGCACGCACGAACAGGCGTGGCAGCGGCACGTGCTTACTGCACACGGCAGAGGCAGCACGCACGCAAGCAGCAGCAGCACGCACGCACGAACGGACGCAGCGGCACGCACGAACGGCCGACGCAGGTGCACGCGACGAACAGATGCAGCGGCAGCCTGCACGCACGAACGGACGCAGCTGCACGCACGCACGGCCGACGCAGCTGCACGCACGAACAGACGCAGCAGCGGCACGCACGGCCTGACTGCACACGGCAGAGGCGGCACGCACGGCCGACGCAGCAGCACGGGCTGACTGCACACGGCAGAGGCAGCAGCGCGCGCACGGACGACGCGGCTGCACGCACGAACAGACGCTGCAGCAGCACGCGCGCACGGCCGACGCAGCTGCACGCACGAACAGACGCTGCAGCAGCACGGGGTGGACTGCACACGGCCGACGCAGCTGCACGCACGAACGGGCGCAGCGGCAGCACGCACGGCCTGACCGCACACGGCGGAGGCGGCTGCACGCACGCACGCACGAACAGACGCAGCAGCAGCGGGCGCTGACTGCACAGGGCAGAGGCAGCAGCACGACGCACGCACGTCCTTACCGCACACCGTCCGTCGACCGTTTGTCCGCCTACCGACCGGTCCTACACCGTCGGTCCGTTTCATCGATTTCGGACGTTTATACCCGGGAGGTGGGAAACAATGGTCGGCACCATGTCCTATATTATCATAGACCATATCTTGACGCGCGCCGACCGACCGCACCGCACTTAGCACTTAGCACTTTGCACTTGGCGCTTGGCGCTTGGTGCTTGGAGGGACGAACGAAAG
>JAQQXO010000372.1:17500-25000 GCA_029852735.1 Persea americana
CAGCAGCAGCACCCACGCAGCAGCAAGCACGCACTGCAGGCGCAGCAGCACGCGCGAACGACACAGCAGCACACGCGCACTGCAGACGCAGCAGCACGCGCGCACGGCACAGCAGCACGCACGCACGCACTGGTGTCGCAGCAGCGTGCACACACTACACAGCAGCACGCACGCGCAGACTGCACACGGGACAGGCAGCAGACAGCACGGACAGACCGTGCACCGACCGGACCGACGTCGCAACGCCACAACAATGTAGGGGTTGGTGCCGACCATTGTTTCCCACCTCCTGGGTATAAACGTCCGAAATCGATGAAACGGGCCTCGGGCGACCGTAGCGGCCGGCCGAACCGACGGCGCAGTGCCACGACATGGTAGGGGTTGAGGCCGACCATTGTTTCCAACCCCCGGGGTATAAACGTCCGGATACGACAAAACGGGCCGGGGGTCGACCGAGACAGCAGCACGCACGCACGGACAGACCGCGCACGGCCGACGCAGCAGCAGCACCCACGCAGCAGCAAGCACGCACTGCAGGCGCAGCAGCACGCGCGAACGACACAGCAGCACACGCGCACTGCAGACGCAGCAGCACGCGCGCACGGCACAGCAGCACGCACGCACGCACTGGTGTCGCAGCAGCGTGCACACACTACAAAGCAGCACGCACGCGCAGACTGCACACGGGACAGGCAGCAGACAGCACGGACAGACCGTGCACCGACCGGACCGACGTCGCAACGCCACAACAATGTAGGGGTTGGTGCCGACCATTGTTTCCCACCTCCTGGGTATAAACGTCCGAAATCGATGAAACGGGCCTCGGGCGACCGTAGCGGCCGGCCGAACCGACGGCGCAGTGCCACGACATGGTAGGGGTTGAGGCCGACCATTGTTTCCAACCCCCGGGGTATAAACGTCCGGATTCGACAAAACGGGCCGGGGGTCGACCGAGACAGCAGCACGCACGCACGGACAGACCGCGCACGGCCGACGCAGCAGCAGCACCCACGCACCCACGCAGCAGCAAGCACGCACTGCAGGCGCAGCAGCACGTTCGCAGCAGCAAGCACGCACTGCAGGCGCAGCAGCACGCGCGAACGACACAGCAGCACACGCGCGCTGCAGACGCAGCAGCACGCGCGCACGGCACAGCAGCACGCACGCACGCACTGGTGTCGCAGCAGCGTGCACACACTACACAGCAGCACGAACGCGCAGACTGCACACGGGACAGGCAGCAGACAGCACGGACAGACCGTGCACCGACCGGACCGACGTCGCAACGCCACAACAATGTAGGGGTTGGTGCCGACCATTGTTTCCCACCTCCTGGGTATAAACGTCCGAAATCGATGAAACGGGCCTCGGGCGACCGTAGCGGCCGGCCGAACCGACGGCGCAGTGCCACGACATGGTAGGGGTTGAGGCCGACCATTGTTTCCAACCCCCGGGGTATAAACGTCCGGATCCGACAAAACGGGCCAGGGGTCGACCGAGACAGCAGCACGCACGCACGGACAGACCGCGCACGGCCGACGCAGCAGCAGCACCCACGCACCCACGCAGCAGCAAGCACGCACTGCAGGCGCAGCAGCACGCGCGAACGACACAGCAGCACACGCGCACTGCAGACGCAGCAGCACGCGCGCACGGCACAGCAGCACGCACGCACGCACTGGTGTCGCAGCAGCACGCGCGCACGGCACAGCAGCACGCACGCACGCACTGGTGTCGCAGCAGCGTGCACACACTACACAGCAGCACGCTCGCGCAGACTGCACACGGGACAGGCAGCAGACAGAACGGACAGACCGTGCACCGACCGGACCGACGTCGCAACGCCACAACAATGTAGGGGTTGGTGCCGACCATTGTTTCCCACCTCCTGGGTATAAACGTCCGAAATCGATGAAACGGGCCTTGGGCGACCGTAGCGGCCGGCCGAACCGACGGCGCAGTGCCACGACATGGTAGGGGTTGAGGCCGACCATTGTTTCCAACCCCCGGGGTATAAACGTCCCGATTCGACAAAACGGGCCGGGGGTCGACCGAGACAGCAGCACGCACGCACGGACAGACCGCGCACGGCCGACGCAGCAACAGCACCCACGCACTGCAGACGCAGCAGCACGCACGCACTGCCGTCGCAGCAGCACGCGCGAACGGCACCGCAGCGCGCGCGCACTGCAGACGCAGTAGCACGCACGGACGCACTGGTGTCGCAGCAGCATGCACACACTACACAGCAGCACGCTCGCGCAGACTGCTCACGGGACAGGCAGCAGACAGCACGGACAGACCGTGCACCGACCGGACCGACGTCGCAACGCCACAACAATGTAGGGGTTGGTGCCGACCATTGTTTCCCACCTCCTGGGTATAAACGTCCGAAATCGATGAAACGGGCCTTGGGCGACCGTAGCGGCCGGCCGAACCGACGGCGCAGTGCCACGACATGGTAGGGGTTGAGGCCGACCATTGTTTCCAACCCCCGGGGTATAAACGTCCCGATTCGACAAAACGGGCCGGGGGTCGACCGAGACAGCAGCACGCACGCACGGACAGACCGCGCACGGCCGACGCAGCAGCAGCACCCACGCACTGCAGACGCAGCAGCACGCACGCACTGCCGTCGCAGCAGCACGCGCGAACGACACCGCAGCGCGCGCGCACTGCAGACGCAGTAGCACGCACGCACGCACTGGTGTCGCAGCAGCATGCACACACTACACAGCAGCACGCTCGCGCAGACTGCTCACGGGACAGGCAGCAGACAGCACGGACAGACCGTGCACCGACCGGACCGACTTCGCAACGCCACAACAATGTAGGGGTTGGTGCCGACCATTGTTTCCCACCTCCTGGGTATAAACGTCCGAAATCGATGAAACGGGCCTTGGGCGACCGTAGCGGCCGGCCGAACCGACGGCGCAGTGCCACGACATGGTAGGGGTTGAGGCCGACCATTGTTTCCAACCCCCGGGGTATAAACGTCCGGATACGACAAAACGGGCCGGGGGTCGACCGAGACAGCAGCACGCACGCACGGACAGACCGCGCACGGCCGACGCAGCAGCAGCACCCACGCACCCACGCAGCAGCAAGCACGCACTGCAGGCGCAGCAGCACGCGCGAACGACACAGCAGCACACGCGCACTGCAGACGCAGCAGCACGCGCGCACGGCACAGCAGCACGCACGCACGCACTGGTGTCGCAGCAGCGTGCACACACTGCACAGCAGCCCGCACGCGCAGACTGCACACGGGACAGGCAGCGGACAGCACGGACAGACCGTGCACCGACGGGACCGACGTCGCAACTCCACAACAGTGTAGGGGTTGGTGCCGACCATTGTTTCCCACCTCCTGGGTATAAACGTCCGAAATCGATGAAACGGGCCGTGGGCGACCGAGGCAGCAGCAAGCATGCACGGCCGACGCAGCAGCACGCTCGCATGCAGGGCCGACGCGGCAGGCAGCACACACGCACGGAAGACGCAGCGGCATGCAGCATCGCAAGGCCGACGCAGCAGCACGAACGCACGGCAGACGCAGCAGCGAGCACGAACGCTCAGCCGACGCTGCTGCACGCACGCACGGCAGACGCAGCAGCGCGCACGGACGCTCAGCCGACCCTGCAGCACGAACGGCTGAGGCAGGAGCACGCTCGGCCGACGCTGCGGCACGCACGCACTGGAAACGCTGCAGCACGCACGCACGACACAGCAGCACAGGCGCTCGGCCGACGCAGCAGCACGCACGCACGGCACAGCAGCACGCACGCACGACGCAGCAGCAGGCACGACCGACCCAGCAGCACCCAGGCACGACGCAGCAGCAGGCCCGACCGACCCAGCAGCACGCACGCACGACACAGCAGCACGAGCGCTCCGCCGACGCAGCAGCACGCACGCACGGCACAGCAGCGAGAACGCACGACGCAGCATCACGCACGACCGACACAGCAGCAAGCACGAAGGGCAGACGCTGCTGCACGCACGCACGGCAGACGCAGCTGCACGCACGGCAGACGCAGCAGCACGCACGCACGAACGTCGCAGCAGCGCGCAACGGAATAGGCAGCACCGAGCGCGATCAGACCGTGCACCAACCGAGCGGACGTCGCAACGCCACAACAAGGTTGGGGTTGGTCCCGACCATTGTTTCCCACCTCCTGGGTATAAACGTCCGAAATCGATGAAACGGACCGCGGGCGACCGAGGCGGCCGACCGGACCGACGGGGCACCGCCACAACATGGTAGGGATTGGTGCCAACCATTGTTTCCCACCTCCTGGGTATAAACGTCCGAAAACGATGAAACGGGCCTTGGGCGACCGTGGCGGCCGGACGGACCGACGGCGCGGCGCCACAACATGGTGGGAGTTGGTGCCGACCATTGTTTCCCACCTCCTGGGTATAAACGTCCGAAATCGATGAAACGGAACGCGGGCGACCGAGGCGGCCGACCGGACCGACGGGGCGCCGCCACAACATGGTAGGGGTTGGTGCCGACCATTGTTTCCCACCTCCTGGGTATAAACGTCCGAAATCGATGAAACGGGCCGTGGGCAACCGAGGCAGCAGCAAGCATGCACGGCCGACGCAGCAGCACGCTAGCATGCAGGGCCGACGCGGCAGGCAGCACACACGCACGGAAGACGCAGCGGCATGCAGCATCGCAAGGCCGACGCAGCAGCACGAACGCACGGCAGACGCAGCAGCGGGCACGAACGCTCAGCCGACGCTGCTGCACGCACGCACGGCAGACGCAGCAGCGCGCACGGACTCTCAGCCGACCCTGCAGCACGAACGGCTGAGGCAGGAGCACGCTCGGCCGACGCTGCAGCACGCACGCACGACACAGCAGCACAGGCGCTCGGCCGACGCAGCAGCACGCACGCACGGCACAGCAGCACGCACGCACGACGCAGCAGCACGCACGACCGACCCAGCAGCACGCAGGCACGACGCAGCAGCAGGCACGACCGACCCAGCAGCACGCACGCACGACACAGCAGCACGAGCGCTCCGCCGACGCAGCAGCACGCACGCACGGCACAGCAGCGAGCACGCACGACGCAGCATCATGCACGACCACACAGCAGCAAGCACGAACGGCAGACGCTGCTGCACGCACGCACGGCAGACGCAGCTGCACGCACGGCAGACGCAGCAGCACGCACGCACGAACGTCGCAGCAGCGCGCAACGGAATAGGCAGCACCGAGCGCGATCAGACCGTGCACCAACCGAGCGGACGTCGCAACGCCACAACAAGGTTGGGGTTGGTCCCGACCATTGTTTCCCACCTCCTGGGTATAAACGTCCGAAATCGATGAAACGGACCGCGGGGGACCGAGGCGGCCGACCGGACCGACGGGGCACCGCCACAACATGGTAGGGATTGGTGCCGACCATTGTTTCCCACCTCCTGGGTATAAACGTCCGAAAACGATGAAACGGGCCTTGGGCGACCGTGGCGGCCGGACGGACCGACGGCGCGGCGCCACAACATGGTGGGAGTTGGTGCCGACCATTGTTTCCCACCTCCTGGGTATAAACGTCCGAAATCGATGAAACGGAACGCGGGCGACCGAGGCGGCCGACCGGACCGACGGGGCGCCGCCACAACATGGTAGGGGTTGGTGCCGACCATTGTTTCCCACCTCCTGGGTATAAACGTCCGAAATCGATGAAACGGGCCGTGGGCGACCGAGGCAGCAGCAAGCATGCACGGCCGACGCAGCAGCACGCTAGCATGCAGGGCCGACGCGGCAGGCAGCACACACGCACGGAAGACGCAGCGGCATGCAGCATCGCAAGGCCGACGCAGCAGCACGAACGCACGGCAGACGCAGCAGCGGGCACGAACGCTCAGCCGACGCTGCTGCACGCACGCACGGCAGACGCAGCAGCGCGCACGGACGCTCAGCCGACCCTGCAGCACGAACGGCTGAGGCAGGAGCACGCTCGGCCGACGCTGCAGCACGCACGCACTGGAAACGCTGCAGCACGCACGCACGACACAGCAGCACAGGCGCTCGGCCGACGCAGCAGCACGCACGCACGGCACAGCAGCACGCACGCACGACGCAGCAGCACGCACGACCGACCCAGCAGCACGCAGGCACGACCGACCCAGCAGCACGCACGCACGACACAGCAGCACGAGCGCTCCGCCGACGCAGCAGCACGCACGCACGGCACAGCAGCGAGCACGCACGACGCAGCATCACGCACGACCGACACAGCAGCAAGCACAAACGGCAGACGCTGCTGCACGCACGCACGGCAGACGCAGCTGCACTCACGGCAGACGCAGCAGCACGCACGCACGAACGTCGCAGCAGCGCGCAACGGAATAGGCAGCACCGAGCGCGATCAGACCGTGCACCAACCGAGCGGACGTCGCAACGCCACAACAAGGTTGGGGTTGGTCCCGACCATTGTTTCCCACCTCCTGGGTATAAACGTCCGAAATCGATGAAACTGACCGCGGGCGACCGAGGCGGCCGACCGGACCGACGGGGCACCGCCACAACATGGTAGGGACTGGTGCCGACCATTGTTTCCCACCTCCTGGGTATAAACGTCCGAAAACGATGAAATGGGCCTTGGGCGACCGTGGCGGCCGGACGGACCGACGGCGCGGCGCCACAACATGGTGGGAGTTGGTGCCGACCATTGTTTCCCACCTCCTGGGTATAAACGTCCGAAATCGATGAAACGGACCGCGGGCGACCGAGGCGGCCGACCGGACCGACGGGTCGCCGCCACAACATGGTAGGGGTTGGTGCCGACCATTGTTTCCCACCTCCTGGGTATAAACGTCCGAAATCGATGAAACGGGCCGTGGGCGACCGAGGCAGCAGCAAGCATGCACGGCCGACGCAGCAGCACGCTCGCATGCACGGCCGACGCGGCAGGCAGCACACACGCACGGAAGACGCAGCAGCACGAACGCACGGCAGACGCAGCAGCGAGCACGAACGCTCAGCCGACGCTGCTGCACGCACGCACGGACGCTCAGCCGACCCTGCAGCACGAACGGCTGAGGCAGGAGCACGCTCGGCCGACGCTGCAGCACGCACGCACTGGAAACGCTGCAGCACGCACGCACGACACAGCAGCACAGGCGCTCGGCCGACGCAGCAGCACGCACGCACGGCACAGCAGCAGCAGGCACGACCGACCCAGCAGCACGCAGGCACGACGCAGCAGCAGGCACGACCGACCCAGCAGCACGCACGCACGACACAGCAGCACGAGCGCTCCGCCGACGCAGCAGAACGCACGCACGGCACAGCAGCGAGCACGCACGACGCAGCAGCACGCACGACCGACACAGCAGCAAGCACGAACGGCAGACGCTGCTGCACGCACGCACGGCAGACGCAGCTGCACGCACGCACGACGCAGCAGCACGCACGCACGGCCGACGCAGCAGCTTGCAACGGAATAGGCAGCACCGAGCGCGATCAGACCGTGCACCAAC
>JAQQXO010000373.1:0-7500 GCA_029852735.1 Persea americana
AGTTTTTGATCAGAATAGGAATCAAACGAAAGATCCCTTATCTATTTCACTTGTTAATAGAACGAATCACGCTTTTACCACTAAACTATACCCGCTACAATATAATTATTGTATACGGGCGGGCCATTTGTCGAACAAGGGCGTGAAACGTAATCAAGATAGGATCAGAATCATGAAAATTGGGGTGCTGACATGTTGTGCTCTGACGGGGAGACTTGATAAAATAGGAGAAGGAGGTTCATTTCAATAACAAGCTTTTATCGGGGAGCCGTTACTGATAGTCCCGGCCCGAAAGAGCCATTGAAGTCGGAACATAAAAATGAGTTGAGTTGTACAAGAATCCAGAGCTCCATTTTTCTTTTTCGAAGCTACTCCTTTTCCTATTCATTCAACTGCCAAATCTTATGAATTCGGGTCGATTGGATCGAGTGAAAAATCCTATTGTTTTGGTTGTGGACTCAAGGGTTCAGGTTCAAACATGTTCTTTGAAGAAATATATGAGTTCTATTATAATAGAAAAAAATATGTTTTTTTTATTCCATTTAAGTAAATCGAGAAAAGGAAAAACATAATAAGAAATGACACTCCTATCATAGGAATGGAAATAGCCTTGTTGCTGCTTCAATAACAAGCATTTTCGTTTTCAAATCAAATAAATCATTTGATCTATGATTCATTGGAACAAGGAATGGCCTGGCTAGGTACTGGCCAGGCCGGGGGAATAAAAGAAAGAACTTTTCGGACGAAATCAAAGAGGGACTCTTTCTATTGGAGATATCTGTTTCGAATCATTATCTAAAGGGAATTGATGATTGATCAAATTCGTCTATATTTATAGAATAAAGAAAGATAAGGAAAAACTTTTACATATGAATTATCCTTTTAAAATTGGGAGAGATGGCTGAGTGGACTAAAGCGGCGGATTGCTAATCCGTTGTACGAATTATTTGTACCGGGGGTTCGAATCCCCCTCTCTCCGTTTCTTCTGATCACTTGATATTTCCCTTTCGAATTCGAAAAAATCTCTAACCCCCTTTCTCATAGTTAAATGTATGGAATGGAGAAAGAAAATCCTAAGAAAATTAAGAAATCGAGCAAGGAAAAACCCCTGATTTTTTTTATTCATCACGTCCAGGATTACGTCCTGGATCATTAGATAGGAATCCGAAGATGAAGAGAGAAACAAAGAATATCACTACTGTGTAAACGAAGAGTTTGAGAGTAAGCATTACACAATCTCCAAGATCATTTTGGGGGAAATAGGGGAATAGATTCTCCATTTTTGTACCACATATTCCGTTTTGACACCAAGAAAAGAAGCGGTTTCTAGAAAACATAAGGAATTTGCAGGAATGAATTTGTAATAAGATTCTGATTCTTTCGTTAACAAAATGATCTCTCATACCTACAATTAGGTATTGTAGGGACCATACATAGGGTCTTCGACCCCCAGAAGGAATGAAGAAATGAGGTGATTCCGATTCATCTCGGTTATCCAAAAGAATTTCCATGTTTGAGTCGAGGGTTCATTATCTGATCTTATCAATTCTTAAGAATAGAATTTTTTTTTATCGAATAAATCATGAATGTTTCTAAGACAGTATTAAAGATCTCATCGAAAACTTACAGCAGCTTGCCAAACAAGGGCTAAGAGAAAAAAGAGCACAGGTATGACTGGCATAACATCTACGATTGGATTGAAAAAAGCATAAGCTTCGGGCAATTTGGCGAAGAAAAAGCTACTCGAATGAAGGGCAGAATTAAGACAGATCAAACTAAAGATATTAAGCATAACAAACATTTTGTTCTTGGAGAAAATTTCATTATTATTGGGTTATTGATATAAGGGGAAAATGAAGAAAGAAGGGAAAGTAGGCCGCAAAATCTTTCTTTTTCTTTGAACTCCCTCAATCAAAAATCCTTCAATTCTCAAATGAGAATAGAAGGAATCATACCTTACATACAATATCTTAATTGAATTATATGTAATGATCAATAAATTCATTTTGATTCTACATCTACATGTGTAGAATCATAGCAACAACCAATTCAATAGATATTGGGGCTGGAATTGACGAACAACCAATACCGATATTAGTGTTTATCGGTGTCGAATAGAAATAAAAATGGGGCGTGGCCAAGTGGTAAGGCAACGGGTTTTGGTCCCGTTACTCGGAGGTTCGAATCCTTCCGTCCCAGACCAATTCTATCATAACAAAGATTGTTCTTTTTAAGAATCTTCTGTTTAAGGGTGTAATGTTGGATACAATGTGATCCAATCTTTCTTTGTGATTTCTAATGATTCTTCTATAGAATCATATCTTCCCTTTCGATTTTGTTTCTCACAAACAAACGGATCGAGTATCAATGACATGTGGATGGAAATAAATATCTTTTTTGATATAGGTAGGATGGGAACAAAGATCAAAGTGAAATTCAAAAAAAAAAACTGGGTGGGCCATTCAGCGTATGTTCGCCCCCTCGCCCATATTCATATTGAAGGTTAGTTAGTCATTTGGATAAACTTTATGCCCCATATCTATGATATTTGGATTCTCACATGATGCATTCTGAGTCGAAATGCGAAATAAAAGAGAAGTCTCTACCTTCCCTAAAGTAAATATAAATAAAGATAGGGTAGACAAAATGACTAATTCTATGTGGATCCTGAATCCTAAAAAACGGGGGGGTTCTTGGTATTAATTCCATCGCTGGAATTAAAGCTCCTGAGACTGGGGTGGGACAAAATCAAACAAAATAGTAACAACGAATTGATATGAACCCATTTTGCTTTGTACTTATACAAGACAGGATAGCATCCCATAAGAAGATCCTTTTAAATTGGCTTTGGATATGATTCATGATCCCCATGGAATTCGTGTCGATATGAGTTAATCCGCAAAGGAAAGGAAGGTATCAATTTTAAGACCCTTGTCATCCGGATCTTATTAACAAACAAGAAAATTCAATACGGAACAGATTATTTTCTTTGGACCTAATTTCTTTTATTTTGTATTTGATTTGGCTCCAATGAATAATTGGAAATCAATGTAGCGATCAATTGGGGAGGGGGGAGATTCATACATTCACTTTACTTTATGGAAAGATTCCTGAATCTGAAGTAAGGAAAAATCTGTAGAAAATGAACCATGCCTATATGTATTGTTATTGTTCTATTTCAGTGATCAGTGACACCGGTGTTTCAGTTTTGGCGAAAAAGATCTGCGATCCCTTAAATACCCACGATTACCCCCGGTAACACTTGTTTGGTGTATCTGATGAATACGATAAAATCAGACTCCTACGATTCTGATTTTATCAATCAGATGAAAGAATACCTGAAAGAATACCGACCTTCATTTTTCTTTCATGAGCCCCTTCTATCCATCCCCAAGAAAACAAAACAATTGGATTTGTTTCTTGACCCATTTATCTGGTTTAAATTATTGATGATTCAATCGGAAAGGAAACATAGAGGTCTCTTATGATGATCAAATTCGCGTCTGATTTAATTAATCAGATATCTGCTAAACATTTTTAGATCCTCGTTGTACCGACTTGTTGATGGATTTAGAGATTCAATTCAGTCTTTACTGGAAAACTTATTTCCAGTAATGATGTCGAAGTAGGAAATTCTTGAAATTGTTTTTTATGATTCCTTATAAATTCTTTCTACTCGAAGAAGTGTGACATTGGTGAATCTATCCTATCGAGTCACTTGCGATCTTTCCCGGTCATTGGAATAGCTTATTTGGTTAATGACTCATTCTGTTCCGGTATCGGTAATCTAATTAAAGACCCTTCTTTAGTTTTAGTTGTTTGAGAAAGAATTGGATCTTTCATGATTCATCATCCCTAACAATCTGTTGAAGATGTAAAGAAGTGTTAAGCAACGCATTTCTTCGTGTTTTTTATAAATGTGTTTCATTCTTCTAATAAAATATGGGGTATAATTATATTCTTGCTGAGACTTCTCCAGATCCATCTATGAAAATGAAAGTATGGAGGACTTCATATACTATATACCGATTGAGCCAATGACTATTCATGATTCCATATTGAATCAATTCCATACCGGTCCAAAATTAGAGGAATGTTATGGTAAAACTTCGTTTGAAACGATGTGGTAGAAAGCAACGTGCGACTTGAAGGACATTATCGGCTGTGGATTCTTGTACCCACCATTTTATATATCAAAGAAGATGCTCTCGGCTCGACATAGTTTGTTCTATTCCACTAGGACCCCAATTTTGGGGTTGTAATAAAATAATATAATTATAATATAGCACATGATGGAGCTCGAGCATAAAGAATTGGTTCATTTAGCAGAGAGAAGGATCTAGGGTTAATGCCAATCAATAAGTTGGAACAACTTCGTAAGTATATCTTCGGTATAGAAATTGAAAGGATCAAGTTCGAACAAGTAAAAAAAAAAAAGTAAAATGAATTTGTCGAAATAGTTTTACCAATTCCGATCAAAAGTGTATCACAGGGGAATCAATCGTTTCCATAGAACGAAATAACAAAAGGTATGTTGCTACCCTTTTGAAACAATCAATTAAGGATCACCGAAGTAATGTCTAAACCCAAGGATTCAAAGCAAAGATAAAATAAAGGATACCGGAACAAGGAAACACCGTTTTCAATTGTCTCAACAACTAGATCAGAATGGGGAAGAAATAAAATCGATTCTAGGCGAGACAAACAAAAGAGGTTAGAGACGGCTCAATAAATGTCTAAGGATTTCCCTTCGAGCTCTTTGAGAATGACCCAACTTGAGTTATGAGTACGAATGAGATTTCTTTTTTTTTTTTTTTTTTTCAGGAAGGAAGAACAAAAAAAAATGACTCAAATCATAGTCTAATTGATGATTTTGTGGATCTATTTGCCACTACAATACATAAATTCGAATCATTCTTTTTCGAGCCGTACGAGGAGAAAACCTCTTATACGTTTCTAGGGGGGGTTGTTCATTTATGTCTATCCCAATGAGTCATCTATCGAATCGTTGCAATTGATGTTCGATCCCGAAGAGAGGGAAGAGATCTTCGTAAAGTGGGTTTTTACGATCCGATAAAGAACCAAACTTATTCAAATGTTTCCGCTATTCTATATTTCCTTGAAAAAGGCGCTCAACCTACAGGAACTGTTCATGATATTTCAAAGAAGGCGGAGGTATTTAAGGAATTTCGAATTAATCAAATGAAATTAATGAAATAAAAAAAAAGGGGGGGGGTGCCCAGTATCTAGCTTTGTCTAATTGTTTCTCCACCATTCCTTATTTTTTTTCTCTATTCTCTATTCATTGTTGCTCTCACATGACCCCGTATCATAGAACTATAAAAAAAAAAGATCTTCTCTTGATATGAGACAGATAGAAAAAAGATTGAGTGAATAGATGAAATAACTGGGAAATTATGGGATTACCATCAATCAGATGGTTTTCGTTGGGACTCCACCAACAAACAAAAGGTCAATCTTGCTTATTGTACCTCTATTGAATAAATATTGAATAAACCCGACATTTTTTTCCTACCGGAATTCCTTATTTATTTCCCCACTCATACTTCATCCCTTATCTATGTTGTAGTGTCACTCCAACACAAGTCCTTGTTTTATTTATTGAATTGGTTTTCTCAACATTCAATTCATATTGACAATGGTGTATCGAACAAATATAATTCGATCGTGGATAAATAGATCTATTTATCCACATTTCATAAGTTTGTTTCTTTATTTCACTCAAATGATGGGTTCGTCAATTTCGTTGTGACACAAGAAGTATCTTAGTTAATATAATGAAAAAAAAAAAATAGAGTATGGGTAGTCTATAAATTTTTACATCTATTTAGATTTTCTCTATAATTTATCCCAGAATCTGTTGTATTTTCATCTGATCTCTGTTCATTTTTATGTTCACAATTGATCATCAAATCTTTCTTTTTGATCTGTTGCTAGTTCAATGTTTTGACGAGGTCGGGCAATCGAATCTCTTTATTTATTTTTTATTCCGATCGTATCTACACACCCTATTTATATGGGTTGCTAACTCAACGGTAGAGTACTCGGCTTTTAAGTGCGGCTATGGTCTTTTACACATTTTGATGAAGCAACGGATTCGTCCATACCATTGGTAGAGTTTGTAAGACCACGACTGATCCTGAAAGGGAATGAAAGGAAAAAACAGCATGTCGTATCAATGGAGAACTCTTAGAATACTTCATCCTTAACGGATCGATACAAAATCTTGTTTTGATTCTTTTCTTGGAAAGGGGTCAAATCAATTCAAGTTGGGTCGAGTGAATAAATGGATAGAGCCCTATAGCTCCAATTATAGGGAAACCAAAAGCAACGAGCTTCTGTTTGTTCTTAATTCGAATGATTACCCGATCTAATTAGACGTTAAAAATATATTAGTGCCTGATGTGGGAAAGGGTTCTCTTGTGAGTGGATCATCAATTCCTTTTTTTTCATGAATCCTAACTATTCTCTATTATGTTCTCTATTATGTAGTGGAGACGAATGTGTAGAAGAAACGGTATACTGATCAAAATTCATTATTCCAAAGTCAAAAGAGTGATCGGGTTGTAAAAATAAAGGATTTTTAACCATCTCTTGTAACTATAACGAACATAAATAAATTGGATGGAAATAGGATCCGTTGATTGTCCTTTCTGGCTCCGGGGTATCTATTCTTTTCTTACTATATACCTTGTTCTGACCGTATCGTACTATGTATTATTTGATAACTCAAGAAATCGCCCATTTGGTTCAAGTGTAATTTCAAATGGAAATGGAGGAACTACAAGGATATTTAGAAATGGATGGATTTCGGCAACAATACTTCCTATATCCCTTTCTATTTCAGGAATATATCTACGCGCTTGCTCATGGTCATGCTTTAAATGGATCGATTCTTTATGAACCGGTGGAAAATTTAGATCATGACAATAAATCCAGTTCACTAATTGTGAAACGTTTAATTACTCGAATGCATCAACAGAATCGTTTGATTATTTCGGTTAATGATTCTAATCAAAATCGATTCGTTGGGCACAACAATCATTTTGATTCTCAAATGATATCGGAGGGTTTTGCAGTCGTTGTGGAAATTCCATTCTCGCTGCGATTGGTATCTTCCCTAGAAGAAAAAGAAATAGCAAAATCTCATAATTTACGATCTATTCATTCAATATTTCCCTTTTTCGAGGACAAGTTATCACATTTAAATCATGTGTCAGATATACTAATACCCCACCCCATCCATCTGGAAATCTTGGTTCAAACCCTTCACTCTTGGATACAAGATACTCCTTCGTTGCATTTATTGCGACTCTCTCTCTACGAGTATTGGAATTCAAATAGTCTCATTACTTCAAAAAATTCCATTTCCCTTTTTTCAAAAGAGAATCAAAGATTCTTCTTGTTCCTCTCTAATTCTCATGTATATGAATGTGAATTCATATTCATTTTTCTCCGTAAACAACCCTTTCATTTACG
>JAQQXO010000373.1:30000-32807 GCA_029852735.1 Persea americana
AAAGAGGCAAGAAATTTTGAAGTTAGAAATACTTAAAGAGAAAGAAGATAAAGACCTCTTCTGGTTTGAAAAACCTCTTGTGAATCTTCTTTTCGACTATAAACGATGTAATCGTCCATTGAGATATATAAAAAAAAATTTATTTAAAAATGCTGTAAGAAATGAAATGTCACAATATTTTTTTCACGTATGTCCAGTTGATGGAAAACAAATAATATCTTTTACATATCCACCCAGTTTATCGATTTTTTTGGAAATGATGCAAAGAAAGATGTCTTTGTGTACGACCGAAAAACTATCCCCCGAAGATCTGTATAATCATTGGGTTTATACCAATGAACAAAAAAGGTACAGCTTGAGCAATGAATTAATAAACCGAATAGAAGTTCTAAACAAGGGATCTCTTACTATGGATGTGCTTGAAAAAAGGACCAGATTTTATAATGATAAAAATAACCAAGAAGATCAGAATAACCATAACCAAGAAGATAAGAATAACCAAGAATGCTTGCCTAGAGTGTATGATCCTTTTTTAAACGGACCATACCGTGGAACAATCAAAAAAGTGTATTCACGTTCAATGGTGGATGACTCAATCACTTCGACAGAAGATTCTATAGGAATGGTTTGGATAAATAAGATTCATGATATGCTTCCTACTGATTACCAAAAACTTGAACATAAAATGGATATATTTAATGGAGAATCATTATCGACAGACATTGGTCCTTTCTTGACCTCTATCAGTGAATTAGCTAGGAAATCAACAACTGGTTTTAGTCTGAATTTTAAAAAGCTTGTTTTAATATCCGAACAAAGAAGATTTGATTCAGAAAATAAAACAAAATGTTTGAAATTTCTATTCGATGTAATTACAACTGATCCAAATAATCAAACAATTCAAAATAAATCTATTGGAATAGAAGAAATCGGTAAAAAGATTCCTCGACGATCATACAAATTGATCGATTCTTTTGAAGAGCGGGAGGAGGAAAATGAGGAAGAATCAACAGAAAATCATGGGATTCGTTCAAGAAAAGCCAAACGTGTGGTAATTTATACTGATAAGGCGGATCCGGATCAGAATACCAATACTCATACTAGTACCAGTACTAATAGTGATCAAGCAGAAGAGTTGGCTTTGATACGTTACTCGCAACAATCAGATTTTCGTCGGGATATAGTAAAAGGATCCATGCGCGCTCAAAGACGTAAAATAGTTACTTGGGAAATGTTTCAAGCGAATGTGCATTCCCTGCTTTTTTTGGACAGAATAGACAAAACTTTTTTTTTTTCTTTTGATATCTCCCGAACAATGAATCTAATTTTAGAATTGGATAGATACAGGACCGAAATTAAAAACTTCGGATTCTGAGGAGCAAGAGGCAAAAGAAAAGGCAAAAAAAATTGCAGATAAAAAAAACGAGAATGAAAGGATAGCAATAGCAGAAACTTGGGATACTATTATATTTGCTCAAGCAATAAGAGGTACTATGTTAGTAACCCAATCGATTCTTAGAAAATACATTCATATTGCCTTCATTGATAATAGCTAAAAACCTCGGCCGTATGTTGTTATTTCAATTCCCCGAGTGGTACGAGGATTTGAAGGAGTGGAATAGAGAAATGCATGTTAAATGCACCTATAATGGTGTTCAATTATCAGAAACAGAATTTCCGAAAAACTGGTTAACAGATGGTATTCAGATAAAAATCCTATTTCCTTTCTGTCTGAAACCCTGGCGCAAATCCAAACTACGATCCCATCATAGAGATCCAATCCAAAAGAAAGGGAAAACGGAAAATTTTGTTTTTTTAACAATCTGGGGAAGGGAAACCGAACTACCTTTTGGTTCTGCCCGACAACAACCTTCCTTTTTTGAACCTATTTATAATGAATTCGAAAAAAAAAGAGAAAAGTGAAAAAAAAATGTTTTCTAGTTCTAAGAGTTTTCAAAAAAAAAACAAAACAGTTTATAAAGGTCTCAAAAGAAAAAACAAGATGGATTATCAAAACGGTTCTATTTTTAAAAAGAATAATAAAAGAGTTTGTAAACGTAAATACAATTTTCTTATTTGTATGAAGAAAGTATATGAACCGAATGAAAATGGAAAAGATTCCATAATCATAAGCAGTAATAAAATTGTTCCTGAATCGACCATTCGAATTAGATTCATGGATTGGTCAAATTATTCACTGACAGAAAAAAAAAGGAAAGATCTGTCCGATAGAACAACCCTAATCAGAAATCAAATAGAAAGGGGTGCGAAAGACAAAAGAAAAATATTTCTAACTCCGGATATAAATATTAGTCCTAACGATACAAGTTGTGGTGATAAAAGATCGGAATCGCAGAAACATATTTGGCAGATATCAAAAAGAAGAAGTAACAGATTCATATTCATACACAAATGGCACTATTTTTTGACATTTTTCAACGAAAGAATATACATACATATCTTTCTATGTACTGTTAATATTTCTAGAGTCAATGTACAACTTTTCCTTGAATCAACAAAAAAGATTATCGATAAATACATTCACAATGATGAAAAAAATAAAGAAGGGATTGATGAAACAAATCAAAAAAAAATTCACTTTATTTCGACTATAAAAAAGTCTCTTTCTAATATTAGTAATAATAAATCAAAGATTTCTGGTGACCTATATTCCTTTTCACAAGCATCTGTATTTTACAAATTATCACAAATCCAAGCTATTAAGAAGTATCATTTGAGATCTCTACTTCAATATCGCGAAGCATATCTTATTCTTAAGGATAGAATCAGGAATTTTTTTGGAACAC
>JAQQXO010000374.1:0-32799 GCA_029852735.1 Persea americana
CGCCACGCCGGATCTGAATTGCAATAAACGCAATCATGAGAAGGCCGAATAGCGTCAAAAGCACAATGATGCGGGCGTCTGACCAAGCGTATGTGATACCTCCCCACTGCAAGGCGAGAATCAGAGTCGTCACACACGGGATGAAGAGAGAGGTTCCTAGCGGGTCGAGCTGCATGATTTGCTCCTTCCAGGATGTACCAGCATGTAGTGGGGCAGGAACTTGGAGCACGAGCAGAACTACTGCGATAGCGAGTCCGCCTATCGGCAAATTGATGTAGAAGCACCTATACCACGATCAGCGGTTGGTCTTGCTCTCGTCGACTAACACACCATCGCCACGACACATCGCTTGTGAACACGCCGCCTAGCAAGGGGCCGATACTCGAGGAAATGCCGAAGACAGCGCCGAAGCATCCCGTGATGATGGGCCGTTTGTGGAGCGGTACCACATACATCACACAGATGATCGATCCCGAGAAAACGCCAGCAGCGCCGCATCCAGCGATGGCTCGACCCCAGATGAATGCTGCCTGTGTGTACGAGCGTCAGTCATATCGCTATGGCAAGCATTGCTGATGTGGTAGTTGACGGCCACGAACCGAGTTAGGCGCCGCTCCGCAAAGTGCGGAGCCAATCTCGAACAGACCTATGGCCGCTAACAATGTGTATTTCGTCGAGTGAAACCGATAGACCACGACCGAAAGATGGCAGCAGGGCACAATTGGTGAGCATGTAGGCACTACCGTACCAGCCAACGTCACCGAAGGAGTCTCGTAGACAATTTAGTGGTATGCAGTGGCTGAGACAAGAAGGTAACGCACTAAACTCGTCTGTGATTGTCGGTATCGCGGTCCCTATTATCGTCCTGTCCTAGACATGTCAATTTCGTCCGTGTTGAGCTCGTCCACGTACAAGCGCCACGAGGAATATGGAGAGCATGAGCGCCGCAATGATGACAGCGCCCTTGGCCCACGAAGGGTATTCAGGCTCTCGGGATACTGGCACAGCCGCATCTTCTGTCTGACTAGATATCGTCTCTTTCATCTCTTCGGCCATGACACTACGTCTTGCTCAATGCGCGATGCTTGAGCTGCACCCGGGAGACGGGCAATCGATGAACGACAACCAGCTACTCCGACACGATTGTAAGGCGAACAATGTATTGAGACAGGGGCCTCTGTCACAGCGAAATACCAATCGCAGGGCTGGCAGGAGCACTCTGATTGAGACATCATGGTGAACACGGTGACCATGACTGATATATAGTCTCGCCAGCTCTATCATACAAGAAGTGAGGTCGTGACTGAGCTGCAGACAAAATGAGTGGCCTGTAAAAGCTGCGTGGAACGTGCCAAGCGAGGAGACCATAGTTTTGTGCCGGGTTCCAACAAAAGCCCGAGGCCTCAGATATAATCCGTGCTGGGTTCTGACAGCGTCCGTGCTGCCTTGCCTCGTTTGGACTTCCAATGCTTTGTCAACGCTGTACCCTGGAGACCTGATCATCCTCAGTGGATAGTCGGAATCATGGAAAAGGTGGAAAAAATGGAATTGAGTGATGCAGCCACGGCCTCGCCTGCTGGCTCCGCTGCCGCACCCAAGCCGAGTATAGGCGCGGTCGCGAAATCGTACAGCTGTGATCAGTGCAGAAAGAGGAAGACAAAATGCGACAAGTCCTTCCCGTGTACGGCCTGCGTCAAGAGTCAGATCAACTGTACCCAAGCGGCCGCTACATCCATACGACCCCGTAAAAGCGCTTCCCGGAGGCGGAGCTTCTGGCGCGCATACGACTTTACGAGAAACGACTGCTGCGATATGAAGCTGCGCTCAAACAGCACGGTGTAGATCTCGAGAGCCTCAAATCAGCTGAAGTTGTGGTAGCACGCGAGGCTAAGGGCACTAAGCAGATTGACGCTGCATCATCGCCAGGGGAGTCGTTGAGATCTCTCTCAGCGTTGACGATGAAGAGTGCGTGTTCCCAAATGTATGCCGACATGGAGCTGACCCGTACAGCATCACGTTGATCAAAGATGAAGTTCGTCAGACTGCGGACTCTATTGTCCTTGCTGACTGCGCCAGCTAAACGAGACCGAAGATATCCTTCGTGGGTCGTCGGAAGATGAGCTGGACCCATCACCCCATAATGTCGACCTTCAGCAAAGTCTTCCGCGGCGACGGAGGTGGCATAATATTCGGCAACGCCAATGAAGAGCTTGTGCTTGCAAGCATGCATCCCGGACCAAATCACATTTTCGGTCTTTGGCAGGCGTTTCTTGTCCACGCCGACCCACTGACGAAGATGATTCATGCGCCGACGCTGCAACAGGACATCATCAAAGCCTCTACAAACCTCGCGGCCACGCCGAACTCTATGCACGCGCTCATGTTTGCAATCTACTCAATGGCGGTCCGTGCTATTTCCGACGAAGAGTGTCTCTCCACGTATCAAGACGATAAGGGTAAGCTCATCACTCGCTACAATGCAGCTTGTCAGGAGGCATTACGGCGCGCGGAAGTCTTGCGCAGTGCCGATGTCGAAGTGTTGCGTGCATTTGTCCTATATCTGGTAAGAGGGCTGGCGGATCCCGTGAGTCGACGAGAAGACTGAACGAGTGTAGATCTCGGCCATCCACATCCTCGACCCGCGATCGTTGTTTGCCCTCACAGCGATGGCAGACCGCATAGGCCGCCGCCTCGGTCTGCACAGTGAGGCCGCATACCGACGTATGTCTCCGTTGCAAGGCCAGCTTGCGAAGCGAGTGTGGTGGAACATTCTCGTGTACGAACGTCGGCTCGCCGAGCTATCTGGAGCAGGGCCAAGCATACTTCCGAATGTCTGGACCGCACGACTGCCCTTGAATGTGAACGACAGCAACTTGAATGCTACCATGACCACACCTCCCAAGGAGCAGTCGGTGGCAACTGACATGATATTCTGCTTGACCAGGTTCGAGGTTGCCGAGTTCCTGCGAGCTCATCGGTCTGCCCACACAAGCGAAGCGCTATGGCAGGAATTCGGCGAGCTCAACATTTCGGACACGGAGAAGGACAAGAGCATTGACGCTTTCGAGCGCCGCATGGAGGAGAAGTATATGCGCCACTGCGACATGCAAATTCCGATGCACCAGATTGCCATATGCTATCTGAAAATGGCCATTACTCAAGATGCGATTCAATCTTCACTACCCCCCGCGGACCTCGCGGCGCGCCGCCGTCCGCCGAGTCGCTCGAGTACATTTTCAGGATCAGCGTGGAAATGCTCGAGACATACATCGTGGCGATCAACAGCAAGGCGGTCGTCCATTTCGACTGGTACCTGTCGACCAACAAACCTTTGATACCTCTTGTACATGTGCTCTCCATACTTAGGACCAACACGCACGGCGACCTGGCAAACCGAGCGTGGGCTGCTATCATGCGAATCGGTGACATCTTCCCTCGCCCAGCTCATTCGCTGACTCAGGTCGACAATCCAATGTTTCTCGCCTTCGCCAATCTCAAAGTCAAAGCATGGGAAGCCCGAGAAGAGTACTTTCGGCGATCAGCACCACTGCCAACACCTTCGGCCATTGCGAATTTGAAGGAAAGACTTGCATTGAGGCGAAAAATGATGGGCAAAACCAGACGCCAGCACGTCCCCGTACTCCGGCTCAGACACGTCTCGGCAAACGCAAGGCAATGCTCGTGTCGAGTCTGAGCGTGGCATGGTTGCTGGAACATCGAGCAATTTTGACATCGTGCAAGGACTCAATGCAGATCCTAGCGTCCTAGACCCGTCATTGCAGGTACTGCCAATGGACATGGACCCCTGGATCGATCCCCTAGACGGCTTTGGACTTGGAAGCGGCTTCATCCTGGGCTATGAACAGCAACCTTCACATTTCGGTTGATTTACATGCTGTTGTTGGAGCCGCAGGCATACCACGATGTGAACTCTGTCGACAATCTCCGTCAGACCCGTCTGCTGAAATCACTCAGTGTGCTCCTACGTCCTTCTGATTCCGTCCTTGCATGTACGGTGCAAAGACTCCAGCTCTCAGTCGCGCCGTTGTCGATTTGTTGTCAGCTCGATCCGGAGGCACGCGCCGGAATCATGGCTGCACGCTGAAGCCACGCCTTTGGACTGATATTGCGCCTTCAGCCCATCGTGTTGGAGTTCTTCGATCGGCTTATGTGTGGCGGTGATTCAATCCTGCAAGAGGATGTAGATCAAGACAGGACCTCGACGTTCGGCAAGCCTCAGTGCTCTTCCACCGCCAGAAAACATCTCGGCGTTTGGTCGATGCAACTGGACATTAGGCGCGGGAGATGTCGTTCAATTATTTCATTTTTCACCAGTCCCTCGGACCAGGGCAAATTCGTCGAGCGTCGGGGAACCTCGCACGCCGTTTCAAGATCCACAGCCTCACGACATCTTTGGACATGCCGAGAACAGGGAGGTGTTCACAGTGTCCGGTGAGATAAGAATCAGGCTACGGCTTGTCTTGCCTCACCTCTGCTGAGGTCAGCCCGATTCCGTTGTGGAATACCTTCCAGAAGCCTGTATGCTTTATCGTCGTGGCGTCCACTAACGCCGCCATTGATCCTTAGCGCAGACCAGATTCGATGCTGCGTCGTGGATTGAGAGGTGCCCTCATCACATATTTCTGCCGACACGGCACTCAAGATCTACAGAGTGCCCAATGTTCTCGACTCGCGTTGCCTTGGCGCAGCAAGCGATGCAGCGGACTTGTCGACGCTGCAGACACAATGTAGAGATTTGTGGTGCCATTGCCTCCTCCATGACTTGATTCGAGGCGGCCATGGCACGGAGTCAGTAAACGCAAGCTACGTTGCACATCCCCTGGACCGGTGCGGAGCGTTTGCAGGATCTAACCGCAGCAAGTAAGGTCGGTCCACACTCAGGAGAGCGTAGTTTGACGCAAAGAAATAATGAAAGAATGTATCTTAGGCTGTGCCCTTGGGGTTGCATCTGGTCTCTTGGTGACGCGTCTCACACATTCATGTCCCTCGTCGATCTCCAGCCACGAGCGTGTGCATCTAGACGATGGCACGGCTACATCCTGAAGGCGAGCGCTCGCGGGGTCGCCGCGCGCTGTGGAGACGGGGACGGGGATGGGTTTGAACCGAGACGTCAGCATTACAGCATGGACGGGTAGAGGACGCTGGCCCTGAGCCAGCCGAGATGGCGGGTCCAGGGCGATGCCGGGATAAGGTATCTGTACTAGATCCTTGCGCATTAGGGTCAAGATCTAGCTGGTGACGATGCTAGACGACCTTTAGTCCGGGGCCAAGACAAGATAGCGACAGGCGAAATGCTGATCAGCAGAGGTTGATCAATATCGCCGTGGAGAGGTGCGCGAGTTTTCTTTGGACGCGTGGGGCCCCTGTTCTCGTTGAGCAAGGGCGTGCCGGCACGAGCAGAGGCGTGGAGCAAGAGACGGATGGGAGTCTGTCAGAATCTGCAGACTGCGAATGATCAATGGCGATTGAAGCAGCACGTGGCATTATGCAGTGTTTGCACTGTAGTTGCAGGAGCCAGTCAGGCTCTCGTCTCATCTCAACCTAAGCTTTGGCATCGTCTCGTCTCATGGCCATTACGCCGTAGATACCTGGTGAAGCTGCGAATCGGCATTGTGCGCTGGCAGTCCCCTGCATGTGCGAGCGTACGGAGACCAATGATACGTGAGCAATGCGCCGACTTGGAAGCTTGGTAATAATGCTGCATTCCGCCGCACTTGGCCCGTCGCTATGCCTTCGCTTGCATCCTGTGCCTCCCATGCCTCGAGATTGAATTGCTGCATGGTTCAGTGCAGCACCGTAGCCGTGCTCGACACCACAGATGGTGCCCCGCAGTACTTTGGATTTTGCATTCGTTCGGTCCTTTCACTACCATCGTTGCTTGCCGCAGCTGCGGTCCGTGGAGTAGTCTCCTTTCGGCCTTGGGTTTTTGGGCCAGCGTGCTTGCAGGCAGCTCCACAATCCTCCGAGCTCTGGATTGTCGGTACTCTCATCCAAAGTCAATCCCGCTTCGGGTTGATGCTCAGAGGGCCAACGTCGGAAGCAGCTCCTCCATCACACTCCTTTGCTCGTTGCGTGTGCTCGAGACTGCTCTGCTGCTTCAGGCCTGAGCTTCTCTCCCCTTCGGAGCCCTCGTCTCGACAGACACCTGGCACATTCATTTCTCGGCAACGCACGCTGCTGTTCTCCCGCCTCGCAACAGGCCTCTTGCTTGGACACGAGACAGATGAGGTCTTTTTGAAGGATCCGTCAGCACAGTCGCTGCAGGATTGTTTCCCTGCTGGAACGCCGGTCGTGTGCTCTCTGGCAACATGGCCTCTCAGCAGTACGGCAATGGGTTCGTGCTTGCCCTGACACCGTCGTGCTCCTCCCGACTCACGTGTTGCAGGTCCTTCGCGAGCTTTCCCCCCTTCCCAATCAGCCCGCTCGACACACCGCAATCTGCTCACTTTGGCAACCAGAGTCACCATAGCACTCCCCCGGCTATGCCTCGATCAGCAGAAGATCATGGGTACTGGATCAGGGCTGAGGACACCGATTTCTTTGCAAAAGTGCGGTCCGGCGAGGACGACAACAACTCTTCCGAAGTCTCGAGCCTGCACCATGCCAGTGGCCATGTCCACACACATCCAGCTCAGGGCGAGTCAAACTATGCCCGAACAACACCAGCCGGGAAGAGGGTTTTCGGTCCGACAAGCTCTTTCATCGAGCAATTCGACAATGCCACTATTGACGAGCAGGGCTCTCTACAGTCCATCTCACATTCCGGACCGGTGCTGCCTCAGACTGGGCATATACACACACCGCCACCGACGCGGGACTCGTCCTTCAAGAGGAAGTTACATGGCGATGCGCCGCAGTACGACACGCCTCCAAGTATCATCTCGCGCCGCTTGAACAATGCTCCTGAGCAATGGTTCGAGAGAACACCAGGCATGGCTTTGCCCCTAACCTCACCATTCAACGTGACGCCCATGAAGTTCACGCCTTGGAACCCGTACGACAACGGCCCGGCCACTGCTCCAGCCATGTCGAGGCCAGGCTTGCTTTGGGAAAGCGCAAGCAGATCATCATTGCCCATGAATTCTTCTTTCGCAGATGATCCATTTGTCACACAACAAGTGATTGGGCTTGACACACAAAAGACCGTTGCTACCCCATTCGATCTCCCAGGAAGTCATCCATACTTGGCCGCACCAATCTCCCTTCACGCACCCGACCGACCGCGCAGCGCAAGCCCTGCTGGCGGGGCGCTCAGGACTTCCAGTGCTGCTAAGCTCCCGATAGAGGTGCAACAGTGCCCAGGCCATGTTGACCCAAGCCTTGTTTGTCCACCAGCAGCCCTGAATCAACGGCCCCGATCTAGCACCGTCTCAGCGTTGGTGGTCAGTCGTCGCCCGTACCAATTCCAACTCGAACAGTCACGCAAAGACAAGACTGACAAGAGCCGGACTCTGATCGACGTCTCCCCATCGGATTCGCGGTCAGTGACACCTCTCAATCGACCCAGGTTGCAGCACAGAAGCATGACCGACAGCCGAGTCCGTCAAAGCTGTCTTCCTCAGCTCTCGAGCTTCCCGGGGCCTGCAGGGAAGATGTCTAGTGCTTTCATGTCAGACCCGGATCGAGACGAATCGCCACTCAAAAGACACAAATCCGATGCCAAGCAAAAATCGACGACATTAGCCCACCAGCGCAATTCTGTTGTGCTGCATGTCGACGAGGACGGCATGGCAAGACCGAGAATAGTCTCTTTGGGAGAAGAAGTGGGCGATTCGTCTCCAGAAACTGCTCTCATGTCTCGTTTGGGATCTGAACATAGCTCTGTGGTGTCAGGTCGTCGGATGTCTGCGTCCAGCCAGTCTCACGAGCCTCCTGTTTCGCCCGCCAACGACGCTCTGGAGTCGCTGCGTGAAGTCTTCGAGGACAGACAACGTAGAAAGCAAGGTAGGTTGATCGCATTGTCCGTTCGGTCCATGCTAACAAGCGAGAAACTGCTCAAGCCACGCCTGCTCGCCCACACAAGCCCGCGAGGAAGTCAAAAGTCATCACGCCACAACGTCCGGCGCTCAATGTCAATGTTACTCCGATCTGGCAGAACACGTATAGCGCCGGCGCAACGCCGTCTTCCGCCGTGTCGTTTTCTCAGCAATACACGCCCCTTGGTCCCAACTACGGCCCGCATGGCTCAACCCTGACGCCCATGAGCGTACAGCCGATGATGACAGCAAGTACACCGATATCCAACGCACTCCCGGTGGTCCTCAACACACGCTGTACGTGCGGTAATCATAATACCGCGGGACGTGTTATGATTCAGTGGTACGTGCAACCTTCACGCGCCAGACGGTACTAATGCGAGCAACAGTAGCGCCTGCGCCAACTGGCTTCACAAAGATTGTGTTGGCTTGCACCAACATCAGCATGTTCCAATTTACAATTGTATTTTTTGTACCAGCTATTCGGCGAGCTATCAGCCGTTCTATTATCCCAGCGGCCTCCCAATGTATTGAGCAACCGCTGTTGGACGTATCACATGGGATGGGGTTTTGAATGATACATGTGGCAATGAATTGTACGGAATAATGTCAGAAGATTCCGCGAGCGCTTTAATAGACGCTACAAGAGCATCGGACAAGGGCTATCACGAACAAGGACAAAGACGGTAGAAACCTGTAGAGGCGCCGACCAATCTATGATTTAGTGTTAGTCGTTGCTCCTATTGTCCCTTATCTCTGGTCCACGACAAGTCGGTATTCCCGGCCTCAGCTCATTGCCCTAAGATTATTGTAGAGGATTGACAATGAATTATCGGCAAAACTTCGGCTGTAGTCGTTAAAGTGGTTGTGACGCGCTAGTGACGCGTCGCGTCATCTTTCGTGACGGCGCTTCTGTGATACACGTTCAAACTGTGGCCTGCCTCGAAGCACTAGACACACCACAGCGACAATTGAGCGACATGGACGGAGGTTTCCAGCTCCGCGACGAGGCTGTGCGCGACCGCATTCGAAATGCTGAGGACTTCCTCGACCCGAGTGCGTGCCCAAAGACTGCCTTGACGCCTCCTCGGTGCTGACCATGATGTAGGCGATGTTCGAGCACGCAGGTGCGGAGGATCTTATTGACTGCAAACGAAGCTGATCATGGCCCAGCTACCGATCCGAGATCATCGTTATGCTCAATAGAGGACAACGGAGGCTGACAGTAGGTATCGACGGCAGTACTGAACCGCATGTCTAAGTCCGCGCAGGTCAGCATTGACGAAGTGCGATCTCACGATAGAGAGCTGGCGGAAGGGCATGTACTTGGACATTGCCATGATCTTAATTGACACGTTCCAGCTTGATCAAAAGCCCTTTCGATTTTTCATATGCCTTCGACCACGCACTCAAGAATATCGTTGCCACACTTCCCGGCCGCTCGGCTCTGGAGACAGCAGCGGATACTGTAGGCTCGATGACACCAAGTCAGACAAGTGCTGACACGCGCAGATGTACTACTGTGCCTTTATTGGCAACTTTGGCGAGTTTTCATGTAATCCGCGAACACTGCGATCAACCCATCTCAACCACATGGTCTCGTTGGAGGGCATCGTCACGAAATGTTCTCTCGTCCGGCCGAAGGTAGTCAAAAGCGTGCACTACAGCGAGAAGGGCTCAAAGTGGTATTTCCGCGAATACAAGGATCAGACCATGTCGGGTTCTGGCGCAATCACGACAAGCGTATACCCTCGTGAAGACGAGGACGGCAATCCCGTTTGTCGAGCTGTGTCTCATTGATCATGCGCTGATGCTCGTAGCTCATAACGGAATTTGGCTACTCGGCCTATCGCGATCATCAAGCAATCTCCATTCAGGAGATGCCTGAGCGAGCGCCTGCTGGTCAGCTCCCACGAGGCGTCGACGTCTTCCTCGATGACGATCTGGTGGACAGGGTCAAGCCTGGTGATCGCATACAACTGGTAGGCACGTATCGAGCGCTCGGCAACGGCGCTGCTTCGGGCGGCAGCGGTATCTTTCGCACCATCATCCTTGCAAACAATGTCATCCTTCTCTCCTCAAAATCTGGCGGTGGAATCGCTCAAGCAGTCATCACTGATACAGACATCCGGAACATCAACAAGCTCTCGAAGAACCGTAGAGTCTTTGATCTGCTTTCTCAGTCGCTGGCACCAAGCATCTATGGACATGACTACATCAAGAAGGCGATTCTACTGATGCTGCTTGGCGGCATGGAGAAGAACCTCGACAATGGCGGTCATCTTCGAGGCGACATCAACATCCTGATGGTCGGTGACCCCTCGACGGCGAAGTCACAGCTACTCCGCTTTGTCCTCAATACTGCGCCATTGGCAATCGCAACAACTGGACGAGGGTCATCTGGTGTTGGTCTCACAGCCGCAGTCACATCGGACAAGGAGACAGGTGAGAGGCGACTCGAAGCAGGTGCCATGGTGCTCGCCGATCGAGGAGTTGTCTGCATTGACGAGTTCGATAAAATGTCAGACGTTGACCGTGTGGCTATACACGAGGTTATGGAGCAGCAAACAGTCACTATCGCAAAGGCTGGCATCCACACATCTCTAAACGCACGATGTAGTGTGCTTGCTGCGGCCAACCCGATATACGGACAATACGATCCCCATAAGGATCCTCATAAGAACATTGCGCTGCCAGACTCCTTACTTTCCCGGTTCGACCTGCTTTTCGTGGTAACGGATGACATTGACGAATCCCGCGACCGACAAGTCTCTGAACACGTCCTGCGCATGCACCGATACCGCCAGCCAGGTATGGATGCAGGTCTACCGGTCCGCGAACAGCCAAACCAGAGTCTCGGTGTTGGCTCGTCAGATGATGCTAATGCTGGGAAGCCGAGTGAAATGTACGAAAAATTCGACATCATGTTGCATGCCGGTGTGACTGTACAAACCGGCAGAGGGCCATCACGTCGTACCGAGGTCGTCAGCATGCCATTCATCAAGAAATACATCCAGTATGCAAAGGCGCGCATAACGCCAGTCTTGACGAAGGGCGCCAGCGACTACTGCGTCAGCACATACAGCGCGCTTCGGAACGATGAGCTCGAAGGAAACAATCGACGCACAAGCCCGATCACCGTCAGGACATTGGAGACACTGATTCGTCTGAGTACAGCGCACGCCAGAGCCCGTCTTTCGCAACGCGTCGAAGAAAAGGATGCGAAGGTCGCAGAGACAATACTGAGATTCGCGCTCTTCAAGGAAGTCATAGAGCCTGAACGAAGGAAGCGACGACGCGTCAGTCACGCACCGGGCGATGACTCGTCCGACGACAATTCGGATAGCTCTTCTGACGAGGACGATGACAACGATAACAGCACCTCCCCGGCTCTCGCAAGTCGTACAGGGTTGCGAAGCTCTGCTCGTGCGAAACAAGCTTCTGGGAACGTGGCTCGTGGCGGAACGCCATCATCAGACGGAGATAGGCAGGCGTCCCCGGATGACAACGTTGGAGGAGTGCAAGTGAGCCAGCCGAGCATGTCGCAATTCTCAGTTGCTTCATCGCTGCCGGCAAGTCAGATGCTTGACTCGCAGTCGCAGACACAAACGCAAGAACGGCTTCCGCAGCAGGCTACCGAGGCTCAAGGTCCGACCGCCAATCGGGTGAACTTCTTTCAGACACTGCTTGGACAGCTCATTGATGGGCCGCTGTTCGCTAACGATGCGGCCGACGTCGACCCACTCGTGGCTGCTGTGAACGCAAGAGTCGGGACCCAACCCCTATTTGAAGCTGCCGAGGCCGATGCGTGCCTGACTGTGCTCGGCGAGAGAAATCGGATCATGTATAGTGAGGGCATCGTGTACAAAATTTGAGTCTGAAAGTGGCCGACGGGTTTCTGGAAGGAATTTCGGAGTCATGGGTGGGCGGGATAAGCATCTACTATCATCACGGAACGAAGACCGAGATACGCCGAGCGCATTGACATGATCAACGAGCAGCTCGTTACACATTAAGTTGTTCAGCGGCCAACTCTTCATTATGCACGAGCTTGGTGATCCGCCGTCCGCTGCAATTCCAGTCGAGAGCGTCCAGAAACCGGGCATAGCCCTCATCATTGTGGGCTCGCTCAGCGTATCGATCGATAAATGCGACGACGTGCGTGTCGAAACGCTTGCGCTGCCAATCCAGTCCTCGAATTCTCGAGTCTCGATTTTCGAGAGATCCTCGATGCGACGCAGACTTTTTTCCTTTGCAGTCTCGCATGGCATCGTCAAAGAAATCGACGTGCGACGATGTGACCGACGCGGCGAAGTCAGAGACGTCTTCAAAGATTGCTGCAAGCGGATCATTCGCGTCTACAGCTCTGCCCTCAAGTGGAGGCTCCTGGAAAGTCGCCTGTAGCAGGTCGAGAAGCATGCCCTCGTGCTTGGCGGAGAGAGCGGCTAAGGTCGCCAGTGCATCTCCTTGTGCATATTCGAATCGCACAGAAGATGGAGCTTCTTCATGATTGTGTGTCGAAATTGCTATCTCTATATCGTCGAGATAATCCATGAACGACCGCCAATAAGCCTCGCGCCGTTCCTCAACATGACTCGCTAGAGTGACGCAGAAATGGCGCATGCGATGAAGCAGAGCGAGAATCGAACGGAAAGAAATGATATCAACCCCAAGACTCGCCCGTCGTGAGAGCGACCCAGAGTGGGCAATTGTCATGCGTGCAGTGCGTAGGGCAAACAGGCTCTGTTGAATATGAAGATTGTGTGTGGACAACATGTGGTAATATCTTTGCGCTGCAGCTGTGAAGATGGTGCTTAGCGCCTGTGGAGAGGTATAGGACAAGGGTAAGGACAATTCGACCGCGATGCCGGCAGGCGAACCTGTACCATCTTGGCGGGGAAGGGAGAATGATAGGTTGCCCGAAGGCTGTGGGCAGGCATCATCCTCCCGCGACATGTCGCGCGCTTGACACACATCCTCAAGGAAAGTCGACAACTCTGTGCGCATGTCGATTGCCGATGCGGCATCTTGCTCGCGAGCTGTATGTTGCATGAACCTTCCTTTACATCTAGCTTCGAAATGGTGCTGCATTCTGAAGCAGAAGTCACCGGATGCCCACAAGTGAAAGACATAGCGGCTGTTGAGGTGCTGGCGGAGTTGATGCGAATGGATGATCTTGTCAATGGTCGCATGACAAAGTAGACGATGTCGCGCCTTGATCAATGGCATGACGGAGAGGCGTATGGCTTGGTCAATGGGCAATGTTGTCTCCGAAGCCTTCTCTCCTTGGACACCACAAATGAAAAGCCTGATCTGTCGAGCATACTCGGCATCCGGTAGCTTTTCCGCAGGTGGCGCATGCTGGACTGCTCGCATACCTTGTTCAAAGCCCTCGATTAGACTGGGTTGAACAGGCTTGCCCTGTTGTACCTCGTGTTGTTTCTTGCTGTCTCGTAAGGACAAATGCGTCTTGTCAATCTCCGATTGCGCAGTCTCGAGCTCGGCGAACGCTTCTTCTGCATACGCTTGGGCTTCCGTTCGTATGTGACCGAGCTCCGTCGATGTAGCCGCGATCCTGATTCGCGTAGCAAGCGTCCTAGATTCTAGTAGAGTATGTTCAGGATGATGCGCACGCAAAAACGTCATGCACGCGCAAGAGTCCGCTATGAGCTCAGTCAGCTCATCACCAAGTATGTGATTCGAAGCAAGAGTAGAGCTGTCAATCGCTTTCATGTTCGGGTCTCGCATGAGACCAACGGACACGGCAACTTGTTGCAACCAGGGAGAGAACATCTGGTTAAGGGCTGGGACAAGAATCTTAGCGATGTGAGCATCCGTCTTCATAAGATGTGCAATGTGATCATAGCACTCAGCTAACGCTTTGCTTTGCGGGAGCTCAGCGTAACCCAGGAGTGATTCGAGCTCCAGAAGAACCTGCCGCGGTCGTGCAAAGAGCCGCCCAAGATCTTCGTATGTATGGATCGCACCAGCATGATCGTCCAAACAGGCTCGCACAACATCGAGGGATGAAGTCGCGAGGTTGGCGAAGGCCACAGCAGTTCGCTGGGGCGCGAGTTCACTGTGCACCTTCTCGGAGAATCCTCTGATAAGCTGTGAAGCATTCCCGCATGAAAGCAAGAGATCGACGATAGGCCATGCTCTGCAGCTATTGATTTCGCGGATCTCCTGCTCAACAAAAGCATGGTGGAACGAATTGTCTAAACGGTTGATGGGAAATTGCTCAGAAGGATGACCAAGCCCCAATAGCAGGAGAGCACGTAGGAGACCATGAGATGTCTTGTTGACCCAAGGAGCGTGTAATACTCCACAATGGTCAGAAGAGCCCTGTGATGTATCCAGTCCTCGATGGTCGACATCCGGCTGCCCGCGCGGGATACGCTCGAGGAGTTTGATCTCAGGCACAAAGTCCGCGATCCGCAACGCGTACGGCACTGGGACTGTCGTCTGCTCGGAGCTCGTCGCATGCCGGGATATCAGCGGACTGGGACTGTCCAGATCCTCGATCAATCTCGTCGTCGGTTCAAGATCGAATGGCGGGATATCGCAGAGATCATCACGCAAGCTCTCGGCTCCAATTGCGAGTGGATAGGCAGGAACTAATCATTGGACCGCATCGTCAGTTTGCACCCCGGCGTGCTAAGTAGGCAATGGCATACGCGTATAGTCTGCGCCTGCGAAGGCGATCCCAGCATATTTCGGAGGGGAGCGATGCGGCGCATAGCAGATATCGAATTCGGGCAGCGTGAAGGGCTGCCCATGCGGCAGCATCAGCCGACGACTTTGGAAAATGGTTGGCTTACGCACTGACAAAGTCGCGATACGCGTTGCTGCGCGGGACGACATGACGTTGTTTTTGGTTTCTGTACCTTGGTACCTTCCTTTTTGCGATTGCTTTGGGCTGCAGCGCGTGAAGCAACGAGCAGAACTCTGCGGTTTGACCACGTTTTGAACATAGCGCTGATCGGCCTGCCATTATTGCTTTCGCTTCGCGTGTACATCTGTTCGCAGCGTTCTCGTTCTATTGACGTGTTATGTCCGTGTTTGCAAGAAGCCCATGATTGACACGATCATGGAGGGCGACAATCTCCCCGTGTTCTTCTTCGACATCGACAATTGCGTCAGTTCAGTCCCACCTGTGCTGTAGCGAGGGCTGATGTATGACAGCTATATTCGAGGAGTACGATGCCGATGCTCCGCCTGCCGGTGCAACATGTGCTTATAGACTCGCCAGGCAAGAAAGTGCATGAAATGATGGGAGATTTAATAGGTGATTGAGCACACTCTCGATCTCGGGCGCTGTGAGGTCTGATTCTGATCCTGCCAGACCAATACTTTGAGAACCATCTGAGCCTGTCGCAGAGAGAGGCAAATGACTTGCACAATCGCTATTACAAAGGTTGTTGACAGGCGAGAGCCCTCGCATTCACGACAGATCTGACTCGTGCCGCAGACTATGGACTTGCAATTGAGGGTCTCGTGCGCCACCACAAGGTTGATCCCTTGGAGTACAACAGCAAGGTCGACGATGCGCTGCCATTGGAGGAAGTGATTGCGCCCGACCCTGCTTTGCGGCGCCTGCTTGAAGATCTCGACACGAGTAAGGTGCGTCCGTGGCTCTTCACGAACGCGTACATCACGCATGGGAAGCGTGTCGTCGCACTGCTCGGTGTATCCGACCTGTTCCAAGGTATAACGTATTGTGACTACGGCGCCGAGAGCTTTGTCTGCAAACCACATCGGGCGATGTTCGCGAAGGCGCAGAAGGAAGCGGGGTGCAACGATCCGGCGAGATGCTTCTTTGTTGGTCAGCGGAGCACAACCAGTCGTTGAAGCCGCACTGACACGCCAGCAGATGATTCTGCGCTCAACTGCAAAGCTGCTTGCGGTCTAGGGTGGACGAGCGTGCATCTGGTTGAGCCATCGCTCCCAGCGCCAGCTGTGAAAGCATCACAATACCAGATTGCAAATTTGGAGGAGCTGCGCTCCTTGTTCCCGCATTTCTTCAAGCAATAAAGATGTCCACCCTCGCTGTCAGGGTGCTCGTAATGAGTCCATCGCACTTATGGGCTCTCAGTTGGAAAGAACACCTCCTCGACACTCCAGATCGAACCTAGTTGTGACTCTCTCGGATCAAGGCTTCGCAGTGAGGCCAGGCTTTCATCGGTGTATTCTGGGTCGTGTTATGTCCACAGGACGCTCAGTCGATATCACGAGCCCGGTGACATTTCCACTGCGAGAATCTGCCTCATGTTGTGATGTCTCAGGAATCCCGGGCGTCCGCACCCTGTGGAGCAACGATTCATTTGAGACGCATGTTGCGAAGCCGTGCGCGGATGGAAGCTCCTTCCTGCCCGATGTAGCTTATAACTTGCTTGTTTCCACTCCTTCTCCGACCTCGATGACCAGCTTCCCAAATTGGGCGCCGTCCTTCATCTCCTGAAATAGTGTATCGACAGCAGCTAGATTGGAGAGTCCCTTGACAGACCTCGAAATGATAGGTTTCAACTTCTTGTCCTTCACGAAAGCAACCATTTCTCGAAATTCTCTGCGAGATCCCATGGTCGAACCCTTTACCTCAACATTCTTCAACACGGCGCTCATCTGAAACGGCATCCTGGGTCCTGTAGTCATGCCATAGATCGCGAGCACGCCACCGATTTTGAGCAGCTTGGCAGCGCTGCCGACAATGTCTCCGCCAGCGCCATCCACAATGGCATCTAGGAAAGGCCTCTCCTTTGGCAGCATTGACTGTAATGTCTTCTCCCAGCCCTTCTCCTTGTAGCTCACGCCGCCCTTTGCTCCCATCTTGACAGCCAGATCAATCTTCGCCTGGCTCCCGCTGCTCACGAACACATTCGCCTCCTGGCAGACACCGAGCAACAACGTCATCAACGCCACTCCGCCGCCGATTCCAGTCACGAGAATGTTTTTTTCGCGGCCAAAATGCTTCCCGCATTTTGTGTGTGAGGCTCGCCACGCTGTCAGCCCGGTCAAAGGCAGCGCCGCAGCTTCGACATCACTCAGATGTTCAGGTGCCTCCTCAACATCTTCAATATCCGCGATATATTCCTGCACGGCCGTGCCTTTGGGAGTGAGCTTCGTTCCGCCGAGGATCGCGTATTTCCTAGGGTCTTCCGGTCCATCCTCATCGGCATCCCAGCCGACAAGTGGAGCAATGACAACTCTCTTGCCCACCCAGGCCTTCGCCGCTGCATCGCTTCCGGATCCGGTCACAATGCCGCAGCCATCTGCGAGAAGCGGAACGCCAAAGGTCGTCCCCGGGTACAGATGCTGCCGTATGAACAGGTCGCGATGATTCAAGGCACAAGCCGTAATGCGGATGACGAGCTGGGTGGGAGGCAGAGCTGACGGCTCTGTGGCAGGGTACGTGTAGGTCGCAAGCGGATAGTAGACTTCGCCCGGCTTGCCTGCCACTTGTTGAATCGTCAAGCCGACGGGCATCTTGTGTTTCGGACCTGAATGGCTTCGTCGTATGAAATGGATGGCCGCAAAGCGTCGAGAGCCAGTTGACAAGAGACGAGACCTGGTGGTAAACCTTGCTAGCCGAGCCGGACGCGACAAGTTCAATAAAATTCGAGATCGGTCAAAAGCTGGTGCTCATGCAATCGACGTTCTTCAGCGCGAGATCTGATATGGCATCCCTCGTGTGGAACCGAGGTTCGACAAGAGTCAAGCGCCAAGATATAATTCGGATTGTTCGCTACGTAGGAAGATCAGGTGCACTATAACAGCACAGCTTTCACTCGCTGCCATAACGATGTCAGGAACGTCGCCGGTAGTTCGTGCCGCAGCCACCATGACAGTAGGGCGACCAGGAGCGCGACGCCAACGCGACTTGCAGGCTTCCGTAGCCGCCACGCCGTCAAGCGTAATGATGCTATTCTCCTTGCTATGTCGAGCTCCTGGCTCTGCTTCTTGAAGTGGTCTCGACCATCTCGTACTGTTTGCTTTTGCAAAGACGTCAAGCTTGACGTCGTGGACAATACACTGTGAGCTGAAATTTGCCGCCGGATGGTCCAGGGCAGTTGATACGGTGGGATTTGGTTGTACAACATCACCGACCCGGAAACCAGCATGTCCACCTCCATAGGTTTCGGCAGCTTTGACAACAGCGAGTGCAGCATGTCCGGCTCGTCCGGCGGTATTGCGAGGAGATCCTTCTTCCGGGACAGTACAACCTGCGAGTCATCTTAGTCTAACATGATACTAGCGGTGTCCCCTGACATGCCATGGCGAAGAAATAGATGGTCATGGACGCATCGCTTGTCAAGAAGAAGTCGAATAGGCGCGCTATGTCATGATAGTCTTCAATGTCATGGGCGTAAAGTGTCAACGCGGAGGCCAGAGCGTAGAACGGTTGAGTTTGGCCCAAGTGCTTTTCAAGGACGGGATCGGCCTTCTTGATAATGTACGGAAGCATCCGTAGATGAACAATACTTGCTGACAAGCTGGAAAGCATGAAGTCTCGTATTCGCAGAAGTGACAGCCGCAGAACACAATCCGGCGCCTGTTCGCGACCAAGAACGAGAAGCAAGACTTGCACTATATCGTGATAGCCTTGGAAGTAGCAAAGTTCGGGGCAGCGTCGCAGGGTCTGGACAATCAGGCCTTGCAGGTCGGCCCTAAGCCGGTCGAGCTCGCTCGGCAGTCCTACTCCTTGTCAGCACATGTGCAAATAGAAGTCTTGTTCTCCGGAGATGCATAGGTACCTTTGGGATAGTACACGAATGATCTGTCGCAATCCAATGTCACCTGCGCCTCGTCTCGGTGACGGGGAAGAGCTTGCCAGGTGTAGTCGTTTGGCTCTTCGTCCTTGCGACCAAGCAGCATTGGCCAGGCTCGCCTTCGGATCTCATCATCGATGAACCCGCCGGGCGTAGCCGCAAGGTCGATGAGCGTCCCGAGGTCCCTGCGGTCGAGCGCAGCGCCCAAAGCTATCCTCTTCTCGGGCTCACGCAAAGGCTTCTGGGCGAATGGACTCATGCTGTCAGAAGATCAACGTGCCTGCAAGCAATTGCCTGCACCTAGCGTGGGGCACTCATGCGCGACAAAGTCGCTTTGCATGACATTGACGCTTGATGAAGGCTCGAGACACGACATGCAAGCCCGTGCATCGTTTATCACATTTCCCGCATTCTGTGCAGCTCGAAGCAAAGCACAAGGTATGTTATTTGAGCAACAACTGCGAGAAGGCGCGGCGATCATCCTTGGCACAACACCAAGTCGCTCCTGCTGCTGCTGCCATGCAAGACGCAAACTCATGTAAAGCACTGGCAACCCCTGTAGTATATGATCTTTTGAGTTTATCGGAAGAGGACGAACATTTCCCACCTTTCCACGCGCAATATTATGTATATGACATGCCATCAGGACAAGCCTCATTTGCGTCAGCCAGGATGACACGGGACTTGCATTGGGCGCAGAGACGCATTGAAGGGCTGACTCCCCTCAGATACTGCAGAGGACGTGTGCGCCTACAAAAGCGTAGCCGCGCGCAATGGATATCGGTGACCTCCTCCACAAGGTGCATCATGTGGCATCCACTTCCGCAGAGGCCGCGCAGCAAGGCACCACCACACGCTTTGGAATTGTCTCACGTACCCTCCACGACCATTCTGACATAAAATGGATTCTTGAGGGCCACTTCGATGGCTCACCAAAATCTTCTCTGATGTTCGTCGGCTCAGCCGTTGTTCACTGTGCTGTTATAGACGAGAAAGGCCGTCGCAAGATCCTAGCTAGCAAAGCTGATTTCCCATCCAAGATTCAAGCGGCAGCCGTACTCAAGCGTACTTCTGTGCCCATCATGCACTCTCCCCCTCAAATCAGCAAGACACAAATGTGCAACCAATTCATCTCGAATCAAGACAGACCAAGCATACAGAAAGACATTCTCGTTCTGTCTCTCGCCTCGCACGAGATGATGCTCTTGACCACAGTGAGCGGGCAGTGGTGGATGCGTTTGTCAGCTTTTGCGCTCTCTTTACCGGTCGGTCCGTCATCACCGGGATTGAGCCCGATGGCTAAGGCTCCGGTATTGATTGCAATTGAGCCACGATCTCGTGCCATCGCTCTCGCGTCACGGAGTGGGTTGCTCACTATCTTTGCTGTGGGTACCGGTGCGCGACATGTTGCATTACGAGACATCTTGCATAGCGGGACTGCGGCCGATGCTCAGATGATGATACAGCATATGGCCTTCTTGACCCCAGCAGCCGGCGACGAGTCCCGAATGTTCCTTCTCTTGATCGGCACAAATGCCAACAGGCCCGTGGCAAAAACTTATTCCTGGTCACTGCACGATCCATTGCAGCTGGAGAACGTTTCCAACAATAAGCTTCTTGTTGCACAAGCTGGAATGCCAACGCTTGCGATACCGCTAAGGAAAAGCTCTGCAGGATCCTTTATTCTTATTTGCGACGTGGCTGCATTCTTATGCACTGGTGCGCACCTCTCCATGGTGGAGCAGAGCTACAAAGTTGTCAAGCAAATTGATTGTACTGATCCGATGACGAAGACCGACGGACACTTCGCTCGATCACCAGCATGGGTTGCCTACAACGATATGCAAACATCCGTGGAGCATAATCAGGAACGCTTCTGGCTTGCTCGGGAGGACGGACTTATCGCCTGTCTCGAAGCGTCGAGCAATCCTCCCATGCTGGCTTTCCACGCTCTCTTCGCACTTCCACTGCAGATGTCGAGCGCATTCTGTTGCATGACGCAGCATCAGCTAAGTACCATCGTTGCAGCATCCCCTGTCGGACATGGTGGCATCTGGCATGTAAGCACCACCACTCTCAGTGGCTCTTCCCTGAATCCTGATCGCAAATAGACCAACAGCATGACCGCGGCGTTCGGCAATGTCAATGAGATCTGGGATCCATACGTGGAACGACGCAGCACGTTGCACAATCATGGTCCATTTACCGATATCGCTGTCCTACCTCATTTCGATGACGGATCCAGGCTAATGGTAACGTCTGGCAGACCCCCATATAGTGCTTTGTCGGAGCTCCGCTACGGCCTTGAATTGCTCGTGGACACAAACCTCGACCTTGGAGAGTTCGCAGACGCTGATGCGTGTTGGCGCGTGCGCGGTTCTTGTCGTGCCGATCCGCTCAATCTGCTGCTCTCGTTTGCTGGGCGCAGTGTGATAATCGGAGATATCCAAGGGCAGGCGGAAATGCTGGACGAGCTGGACGAAAGCACGGTGGCTTACTCTCCAGTCATGACGGCTCAGGATGATTCTCGCGATGCCATGCATCTCCAAGTGACGACAGACTGTATCCGTCTTTTTCATATGGCGCAAGGCACAGAGTCAGCCAGTCCGCAAGCTTTCGAACTTCTCGCAGACTTTGAAGTGGAGGGAACTTCATACGCTTGCATGGATCCCTCTAATCTGCGTGTTTTGACAGTGTCTATGGGCTCGAGTCAAAGCTATTGCCAGCTCAAGGCTCTCACTTCTGACTTGGAAGGCTGGCTTGTCTCCGACGTCGGGCTACCATTGGTCACAAAGGCATCCGTATGCTGCATCACGCCCTCGATGTGCTATGCCGATCGTGTGTCGCAATCGCTCGCGGCATACGCTTTCGCAGGGACGGCGATCGGATGTATAGTCCCCCATACGAATCAATACTTCCGGTCTTCTGGCTTATCCCTCGATCGGGCTACCATATGGCGACACGGATCTTGAAGCCTCGTGCGAAAGTGTTGTTGCTGTGAGGCGAGATTGGTCTGGTCATGATTTCGACACAATACTCCTCTTGTGTGGCATGCGCGATGGCCGGCTGCATGCATTGGAGGTCACAGCCGCCCACGATGATGGAGCTTTTCAAATCAATCAAATCCATACCTGGCAGGTCGGAGTCTATCCTGTGACCATTGTTGTCGATGGCGGACTTGCTTTGGTCTCATGTGGTCAAAGGGCGCTGCACATGACCATTGACGCACCAAGACTCTTCGATCTTAAGCTTCAGTCCATATGGATCTGTGATCCTGACCTGCCCAGCCTCGAGCAGCCTTATGTCAAGACTTTCCTCTCCACAAGGTCGATGCATTCGATGGGCGAAGATGCAGGAGTCTGTTCTTCGCGATCGATAGCGTGCTTGACGCAGTCTTCACTGCTGCTAGGCGAACTGAACAGTAGCCCAAGATTGAGTGCTCGACAATGGGCTGTACCAGGGGTTGCTACCCGCGTAGCACGCACGGGAGAGCGCGGCCGAGTTGCTATCGGATCGAATACTGTAATCGCAGACGATTCCGACATGCGCATCTTCCCTGTCTTGACAATATCACTTATCGATCCGGACGCTGCAGCAACGAATGTCGTCGACTCCGACGAACTTGGTCCGCGGACGGAGACTGTGATGAGGCAGCATCCGGCACTGCTCTCCACCCACGTAGGTCGTACTGGAGAACGTTTGTGCGCATTGGTCCAATGCACCTTCACCAGGGATTCGACGGCGTATAATTGCATCGTAGCGGCACTCGCTATCACAAGGACCGACCCCAAGACCGCTGGTCTGCTGCGATTTCTAAGAGTAGTGCAAGATCAAAACTCCAAGCGCGCTACCCTGACGGTGATACATGAGAGCCAGGAGCCTGCGCCAGTCCTTGCCATTTGTCAGTATCTCACAGACGCGGTACTGTACTGCACCGGCAAGGAAATAAGAATGCGCGCCTACTCTCAAGATGACAAACGGTCTGTTGAAGCTGCTCCGCGGGTTGTGTCCAAGCTGACAGGCGCTAGGTTCCACAAAAGAATCCTCTATCACTTGCAATCACCTGGAAATTCGATTTCTGTGCAAGGATCATACGTTATAGTTGGCACACTTCAGCATTCTACTGCAGTGTTCCGATTCGACGGCAAACTTCTCCGTCTCGTCCTCAGTGATGATGTGGCACGCGATACACTGGCGCACTTGGCACTGCCAAAACATCAATTGCTGCTCACAGCAGACAAGCATCAGACTCTGTCGATGATGACCATTGGAAGTAAAGGATATGCCGCAGTCCAGCTTCCGTGCTCGTTGACACGCATCGCTGAAGCTACTGCTCGGCCTCCGTCTCGACATGAAAAGCATCAGACGGTCATCGAACGGAACATCATAGGTACCGGCAGCCATGGAATCCTCTACGGCTTCAGCATTGTGACCGAGTCGTCGTGGCGACTCTTGCGCTTCATTCAGAACATGTGCCTTAGGGAGCGTCGGATCTGCCCTTCGATTACAACGAGTGACGCGCGACTGACGCATCTCGAGCCTTGCAATATTCAGCCCGAGGCACTGCATATTGATGGAGACATTCTATGTCGTTTGCTCGACTGCGGCGATGTTTGTGAAGTGCTTGATAGTATGCTAGATGCTGAACCTGCTACGAGTCCCTGGCACGCCACCATCGATTACGACACTGCCTCTGCGAGAAGAGCGCGCTTTGAGCAGTTGACGTCCGACGCCGTTGGGCAGCATGATGGGCCGGTATGGGATTATGCGGGCAACATTGCAGAGGGTCCCAGAGCAAGTCTGTACAGGGTCATCAGGTACTTGCGGGCAGTGCTTGACTCGCCGTTATGAACGTAGAGAGTCTAGGTTTCTAGACGTCGAGGTACAGTGGTATGCTTGAGATTGAAACACAGGATCGATAACTTACGTTCATCTTTACCCTACCGTTGATGTCGGAGGTCAAGCTCCACGAATAATGCCACCGCGGGACTCGTCCGCGCCTGCCACGGCCACGACACCTCTGTCCACCGCGATCCGCACTGAACGGTTCCCAGCTGATCTCTCCTCGAGCGACATCCTTTTTGCATTCTTTGTGACCCTTCTACAGTCTAACGTTTGGTCGAGGTCCTGCACTTCCTGAACAATCGCAGCCCTGGCTTGCTGTCCCTCCTTTCCGCGGGAGCTTCCCGTCGGTCCTGTTGCTACCGCGTGCTGCCATGCACAACATCAAGTCCACCTTCGCCGGCTCGAACAGGCATCTACCATGGAGCGACAAATCTACGCCATCCACTGCGTTCGGCATGCCACGGCACCAGCAGGAGATTCCTAGAGTCGCTCAGCCATCCGTGAAGCCGGCCGTCGCAGCGGTCGTCGCTCCTCAAATCTCACCTCCAAAGTCCAACACGCTGAGCTTGGCTTTCAACGTGCCCTTCACCTCGACCCTGGCCGGCCCAGACGTCGACGATATCATCCACGCTACGCCAGGTGCGTTCGCAAGATGGACTCATCAGGCTGGAATCGAAGAGAATGCGTCTACGCACAAGCTACCTGTGCACGTGGGAAATGTCGAAAACCTGCGGACACTGTGCAGACAAATGTCAGAATCAAGCGACGGTCGATTGCAGGCAACAGTGACACTGGCTGAACCAAGACCGATACCGGGATTGCAGCTGTCCTCGAGAGCGCTTGTTACCAACGTGTGTCTTTCTGGTGAAGCTGATATTGTAAGACGTGCACGAGGGAAAGTCCTGAATGAATCGCCAATAGCCTTGGTATGCGGTTGATATAATAGATATGGTTTCTCAGCTAACACGCTATAGAAACGCGAGCATGTCGATATTGACCCTGCCATGGCTGGCGATCCAACTACACTTGCCATCAGGAAGGGAGTCGTCGACCATATGAACGTTGTCGCCCAGTGGACTGGCACCGATATATTCCTCCTCAAACCAAGAGGTCTCGATTGTGATGCAGCGAGCTTCAATGGGAGCCTAGCTAACGGGCTGGATCAGCGCTTTCGTGTCGCCATCTACGGCGACACAGAAAGTGTGGACCATGCCCAAGACTCGCATCCTCATCATGATAGACCAGATCGTAAGCACTATCTGCCGCTGCCGTTAGGCGCACACGATTCAGCGGACTGACAATGCAAGCTGAAACGCAAAGTCGATATCTTCAAGCTCGAGTTATCGTTGCATACCATGGTTTCCGGCAGGCTCAGGCGCCGCATCAAGGAGATCGAATCCGCGACCGGGACTGCGATTTATTTCCCACCACCGTTTCCTCAAGTCTATGGCTATATCCCGCCGCAAGCCAGCAGGCGTCGTGAGGACGAAATCTTTATCACTGGCGAAGACTCACAAGCAATTACGCGCGCAAAAGCAAAACTTCTGGAGCTGGCCAGAACGACACAGGCTTGCGTCAAAGTTATGCGTGTCTCACCTGATAAGATCGATAGCTTGCTTCTCGATCGCCTGGACAAGATTCGGAGGATCATTGAGTACAACGGCTCATATGTACTCTTTCCGAAGCTTGGAGCGCAGCACGGTGACTTGCGCGTACAAGGTACTGACATCTTGCACGTCGAGAGAACCATTCGCGAGATAATGTCGCTTGTAAGTGACCTGCTCATGTATGAGACAGGCTCTGATCATTGCAGTCTGGTCAATTCTATGCCGCATCATGGTGGCTCAATATTCCCGATGCCCTAGGTCAGCGCATGCCTACGACATATGACATCAAAAACATGCTGTCGGACATTTGCATCAGCTCCGGAGCTGAGATTAGTTTCGAGAAGCTAACGTTCCACGTCTTTGGCTCAGATGATGCTGTCAAAGGGGCCCTCTGGATAATTGACACACTGCCCTTCGTCAAGAAAGCCAATTCACACCTCCGTGTCAAGATCGAACTGGCCAATGAGCACAAGGAATTCGTGAGCGGCAAAAAGAATGGAAAGATCAACAAGATCATGAGTCAGAGCAATGTCCAAGTGTATTTTGACATGTTCAATGAGTACAACTTTTCATCGACGTCAGCGGACAGAGCTACGAGGCAACCAGAGCAGGTTTGGATCTGGTTTGAACAGGAAATGCCGGCGTCGATCGCATTCCACGTGCCAGATCAGTATCACAAGAGAATCATTGGCATCGGGGGTCAACACATACAGAGAATCATGAAAAAGTACTCGGTCTTCGTCAAATTCTCGAATGCCATGGACCGTGGCGGTGCGTCGAAAGACGACGATGACATCAAAGTCGATAATGTCATTTGCAGGACGCCTGCACGTAATGCACAAAGTCTCGACCTGGTGAAGACAGAGATCATGGACATGGTCGAGAAATGCGATGCAGAATTCGTCACAGAGAAGGTCGTCATCAATCGTCTCTACCATCGTGAACTGCTTGCTCGCATGTCCGAGCTGGAAGGTCTTGAGAAGCATTGGAATTGCAAAATCACGTTTCCGAGCACGGAGCAAGCAAGCGATGTGATTCTCGTCACTGGACCAGAGTATCAAGTCCCTCAGGCGGTAGACCAGTTCCTGGCAAGTCGTTCAAAGCAAGTAGGCGACTGTATCGCTAATGCTATCATAGGGCATGGTTCCGGACACCCACATCATCTCCTTGGTTGCATCAGAGCAGCTAGCGCACTACTTCACCACACTTGACTTCCGGAACGATGTCGTAGACAAATTACGCAGCCAATATGAGATCGATGTAGTAGTTAACGGCTTGAGCTCCGCCGCTGCAGCTGATGCAGCCGAGGCCACTGGAGCTGAAAGCCTCACTCTGCACTTTACAAGGAATAACGCTGGGGGGCTCAAAGATGCCATTGACTTTCTCACCGGCCAACTCGTCGCGCATGGACTCGACGCCAGTACCATCCGAGGCGGTGTTGCTCGGCCCAAGTCTGACTCGTTCGAGGACAATCTTCCATTCTTCGAATCGAAAGTTCTGCATAAGGCTGATCCATCTCATGGCGACTCTCCGACGAGATCAGCCTTTGGTGAGGAGTCCGACGGCCGATCGTTCCTCAGCAAGCTACGCCGTCCGGGCAGCATGGCTTCGATTTCATCCTTTCTGGAGCGTAGGAAGAATAGCTCAACGTCTTCGAGCAACTTCATGACTCACACTTCGGCAAATGCGTCGAAAGCATCGTTGCTGAGTCTCGAGTCGGTCAACAGCTATCGAAACCCATGGAACGATAGTGGCATAAATCTGCCCGAAGACGAGGCAGTATCGAGCGGAGGCTGGCCCGCTCGCTTCAGCAGTCATTCGGATAAGTCAATGTTCGGTCTCCCTGGAGCGGCGGCGTCCTCGCTCAGCGTCACAGCGGCGTGCTGCCCCCTCCTGGATCGATCGAGGCCGGGCCGTACGTGACTGGGGACGCCACTCCGAAGCACGATCACCACACTTCTCAAGACAGTGGTCGACCGAGCACGTCTCAGTCTGCCGCCTCCGGAAGCGGTGTGGCTCCTCTCACCACAGTTCCCGGACCGATCGGCCCGCCACACTGAAATATTCTCTGTGCTTTCATCGGCTGGGACGCTTCGGATGTCCCCAAGACTAACGAGCACGTACTGTCCCATGATTCGTCTTCCAAACTGCAGGTCTCCTTTTCTGGAACCGCGACAACAAGAGAAATTGTCTCATCTCACGACCGCTACGACCTGTACTCTACTGTGGACACGCCCACCAGGTGTGAAAACGAGATGCCATGATTTGCAAAGTTCAAAATTGTTCGATACCCAACCAAGATACCCACGTTCCTTGCAGCATTCTTTTCGTGGACCGTCGAGCACGCAGCTGTGAAGGCCGCAAGGAGATGAGGTCCTCCACTAGCGAGATAGTTACCACAATGCAAGCCCTACGATGAATAGTCCATGCCTCGTTGTGCTCAATTGCAACCTGCTTCTGCAAGGCTGCACAGGTAGCACTAGGATGGTGGGGCTAGCGGACCGTTCCGCCGACCCTTGCTATGCAAGTAAACCGCAGCTCGCCAATAAGTCCCAGCGTCAGTTGAGAGCTGCAGTGCAGCGCAGTGTCTTTTGCGACCAGCCATGGCCAACTCAGGCTATGACGTGGTCGTCGACGTCGACGCAGAGGTGCGTTGTTGCCATTGACACAGGATATCGTGTTCCCCGTCAGATCAGGAGGCGCGACGGCAGAGTCCACGCTAATTGCAATCGACAGGGCGACCTTGGGCACACCGACCTTCACGAGGAGACGCTCGAATTCCACTCAAATGCCTACGATGCTCCCCTTTCTGCCTCTGCTCCAGCGCAGGTGGCCAAGGGCCTTCCCTCGGCCGCCTCTGGTACGCCGCCGAAGCGGATGCTGTGGACAATCTCCTTTTACGCGCAATTCTTCGATGTCGACACCGCCGAAGTCTTGAAGCGCTGCGGCGCCGCTCTTTTCCCTCGCGCGAATTTCCTAGACATCATAGATGGCAATCCTGACCTCTACGGGCCTTTCTGGATCGCGACTACCGTTGTGGTCATATTGTTCCTGACCGGCAGCATAAGTCAATGGCTGGCCGGGAAAGGAATGTCCCACTACGGGTACGATTTCAAGCTGCTCAGCGGTGCCAGTGGCTTGATCTATGGATACACGAGTACGTCAAGGCTGTCGTCCTATGCACTCACCTTCTTACGCTTGATTTAGGCATCATCCCTCTTGCGCTGTGGGCGGCGTTGAAGTGGTCCGGCAGTGAGGCGGCGAATATCCTCGAGTGCTGGGCGCTTTACGGATACGCCAACCTGATCTGGATACCTGTGGCACTCATCTCATGGTCGCCACTTGACAGTACGTCGACGAACAAGGTGCTTGTTGTCGCTACGCATCGCTGACGAGCATGTTTCAGTCCTGAACTGGGTCTTCGTGTCAATCGGCCTTGCAGTGTCCGCAACGTTTCTGTTCCGCAACCTCTTTCCCGTCATCAACAGCACACCGCATCAAAGAGCGAAGGCCTTGCTCATTGCTGTTGTGGTGTTGCACACGGGTCTAGCAATTGCCATCAAATTCCTCTTCTTCGCGTATGTGCAGCATACCTCCCAAGCTAATCTGGATGCAGTATCCACGAGCAACGATTGCTGACTCGACCTAGGCACAAGAGTCCTGCCTCAAAGAAGTCGAAAGAGGCTTCACCCGATGGTAAGAGTGGATCTGACGGCACGAACGAAGGCGAGGGCGGGGCAGACGATGTATCGGAAGAAGCTGTGAAGCTCATCGCGAGAGCTTTGCTCGGCTGAGAAGATTATACGAAGAACGCGCAGAATCCTGTGCCATTCAGGTTCATTCAATCGTCAAATGCTACGTCGCTATGCAATCGTTGAAGACACGAACCTGCTGCTCGCCTGATCCGGTCTCAAGCCACATCAGGGAATATCGTACAGGACCTTCAATTTCTTGATCAACGCCCATTCATCGTTGCTCACGTCGCTGCGATAGAACTCTTTGAGGACGTCGATGCTCTTCCGGCTGATGAGCGCGTATAGCGTGTCGCCCTCCTCCAACTGTCGTCCATACATGGGCTGATTAGGGCCTTCAATCTTGACGGCAACACTGGGTTGTCCCTTTTTGCATAACGGAATCTGCTTGTGATCTCGCTCGATGCTCTGCACGCGGCCAATGGGGATGACTTCTTTGACGCCAGTGGCGCCATTGGTCTTGACCGCGGCGAGTGGCGTGAGGAGGCGGAGGTTGCCTTCCACGACGTCGACGCCAATTACAATCGGATCTTTCTTGTTGAACACGGCCACTGGCTTGAGTACGCACGGGAAGACGGCAAGCAGTTTGCTCTCCTCCTTCCTCTGCTCGGCCAGCTGGGCCATGTGCTTAGTGAAATCGTCGAAGAGGTGATAGATGATGTCGGCGGTGAAGATCTTGATCCCTTCGGCGTCGGCGTACGCTTGCGCATCTTTGTCGACCTTGACGTCGAAGCACAGCATGACGGCATATTCCTTTGCCTTTTCCAGCATAATACCTGCTTGCATGACATCGCGCTTATACACTGGACCAATCGATATGTTGGCGACAGGAATTTTTGCTGACTTTGAGAAATTCGAGCAAGGCTTCAAGAGACCCGAGCGTAGAGGCTTGCACGCTCACACCACGGCCAGTCTTTGATATCTTACCCAGCAAGTTCTCCAGATCGGACATGACTTCCTCCTCGAGGTCCTCTTCGTCGTCGTCAGGACCAACGACGAGTAGACGGGAGCCTGCTATGGCATCCTCTAGGTCGTTGGCTGCGATCTTCACACCGAGCGCCGCTTTGACCTCTTTGTTGTGGACATAAGCGGACTTGACGCGCAGCTCCTTCATCTCAGCTGGTGTGAGCAGAGCGCGGATGTTTGTGGCTATGGGGCCATTGAGACCGCATAGCACGATTCGGTCTCCCTCTCGCAAGTAGCCATTCGACAAGACCACGTCAATCGTCGTGCCCAAACCTTCAATGACCTTCACTTCTAGGACCGTACACTCGACTTCCGAAAGATACATGAGCTTGTTCGTCATCCTTTCTTGCGTCAGAGTAACGAGCAGTTTCAGCATATCCGGTATGCCTTCGCCAGTGTGAGCGGATGTGGCACAAGCGACACATTCCTCGCCATGGACTTGTTCTCGTAATAAAGCTCCGAGTTGAAGCCTTGCTCGGCGAAGGCGACTTTCGTGGCCTCGAGTCGGTTCGCAAACTCTTGCTGCACAGACTTCTTCTGCATGGCGAGTGAGTCCTGGAAACCATTGTTGTCTATCCGGCTCCATCCATACAAGCGGTCTATCTTGTTGAGAGCGACAATGAAGGGCGTTTTACGATCTCGCAACAGCCGCATTGACTCCAAGGTCTGCGGCTCGAGGCCGTGCATGATATCGACCACGAGGATTGCGATGTTACAAAGAGAAGAGCCGCGAGAGCGCAAGTTCGTGAACGACTCGTGACCGGGTGTGTCGATGACGAGGAGACCGGGGACTTTGAATTCGAATGCACCATCCTGATTGACGACCTGCGTCTTTTTCTTTAGTGCCTCCACTGGGAAATATGTGGCACCGATCTGCTGCGTGATGCCTCCGGCTTCGCCCTCTTGAACGTTCGTTTGACGAATCTTGTCCAGCAATTTCGTCTTTCCCGTATCGACGTGGCCGAGAATACAACATATAGGCGACCGAAGGTTGTCTTTCGATCGTTCCGCCATTGCCTGTTCATGTCGAGCTTCACGTCTTGCCGCTGCTTCTTGCTTCTTCCGCAGCGCTTCTTTTTGTGTCGCCGTGCCTTCGTCTTCATCGTCGGAATCTTCGTCCGAGGACTCCTCCTCCTCAGATGATTCTTCGTCTGATGCCACAGCGGCTTGGTTCGTTGATTTGCCGTTGACGACCTGCGGCGTCTCCTTCGCTGTCGCAGTAGTCTTTGCCGATTCCTTTGAGGTGACTTTGGGCGCCTCCTTACCATTGACTTCAGACTTGAGTGTGCTCTGGACTTGTTCATCATCACTCTCAGCATCCCAGCTGTCCTTCAGCCCTTCTTCGGCATCCGCAGCGGCCTCCCAATCCAGGTCATCGCTCTCTTCGGCCTTCTTGGCCTCAGCATCCAGTCTTGCCTGTTCAGCGGCCGCCGCTGCAGCCGCAGCCTGCTCCTCTGCGAGCTGAAGTGCTGCCATCTTCTTGCGGGCCTCCTCAGCTGCTGCTTCCTCCTCCTCGCGCTTAGCGTCCGCAGCCTTCTTTGCGGCATTCTTCTTCTTGTCATACACCGGCTTCTTCCTCTCCGTAGGTGCGTCAAGGCCCTCTATCTTTACGCCACTCGCTGCGATCATCTGCTCCGCCTTGAGTCTCGCCGCAGCCGCTGCTTTCTTCTGCGCGTCTGTCTGATATTTGCCTTGTCGCTTTAGCTCGTCGATCTTCTCCTTCTCTTTCTGCTTCTTGGCCGCCTTGGCCTCTGCCTTTCGCTTCGCCTCCTCCTCCGCCAAGCGCTCCTCCTCCTCTATCCTTGCCTTCTCAGCAGCCTCTGCTGCGGCCTGCTCCTCTTGACGTCTCCTGAGTTCTTCTTGCTGTTTCTGCAATGCGGCGAGATGCGGTGGCAGCTTCTTCTTCTTACCGGCGGCAGTTCCTGCGTCTGCAGCGGGAGCGGCAGCTGCCTCGACCGTGGCACTGGGTGCAGGCTTGTCGTCCTCGACTTTGGCTGGCGCGGCGGGTGCACTGCTCTTCTTCTTGGCAGCCTGTGCGACGTGAGTACAGACAAGCGATTGGGGCGTGACGCATTCACCTGTTCCTTTTTCCGCTGCTTCTCCCGTTCCTTTTTCTCTTTCTCCTTCTCCTTCTTGCTCTTCAGTCTGCCACCGGCATCTTCGTCTGCTTCGCTGCCCGAGTCATCCTTTGGTGGCGGCGGAGATGGCGCGGCGGCTGGCGCAGGCGAAGGCGACGATGCGGCGGGCGTCTTGCCACCTTTGGCGCCCTTGGTCTTCTTCGCCGGAGCTGCAAAGACGTCTTCATCGTCCATGTTTGCTTCCACTGGTGCCTTGGCCTCTATGCTCTGGACAGGCTCGTCCGCTGTAGCATCGCCGTTGAGTCCATTCGCAGGCTCAGGGTCCTCTCCCTCGACGAAATCCTCCACAATCTTGCCCTTCTTGGCCTTCTTGCCTCTGTTCTTCTTGAGGGCTGCTAAGAGGCCTCCGCCGCTCACGCCGTCCTCCTCCGGCGCATCCTCCGTCGGGGCGGCAGCCGCGAGTGGGTCAGCGGCTTCTCCTAAGCCCTCGTCCCAGTCATCGTTCTTCTTGCCTCCCTTCTTCTTGGGCGCCATGTCGGAAGGTCGAGGGCAGGAACTCTGCAGGAAGTGATGGAAGATCCCGTCTGTGCCTCAGTTCAGACGTCGTCGAGGCGTATCAGAGCCGCCACACTTGAGTTCGTTGTGGTTTGATTTTGGTGATTGGCACAGCGACGGACTGGGTCGTGTATGTTCTCACATAAAGGCATGTGTGGGGCAAAATATATCTGTCGATCGCGGCACACGGAGAAAGTGCCGTAAACCCGACCATCAAGTTGGTTGGAATGCAA
>JAQQXO010000375.1:0-32734 GCA_029852735.1 Persea americana
AAGACGGCTGGATCTGGTTTCTTCGTGCTGGTGTCTATCATGATGGGCTGTCTTGAGCTTGAGAGAAAGCCAGTATCATACTGATCGAAGCCGAACTGTTTGAAAGACGAACTCTGCGACTCGAATGGTATGTCTGAAGAGATCTGGTGCTGCTCAACTGCTGTAGCTAGAGTTCGGGATTGGCGATGACCATGCGATGGCCTCCGCCTCCTTCTTGAAGGTGGTTCTGATTGTGAAGAGATCCATCGTAGCTGTGCAGGTGCTAGCCATGGTAGATTAAGCTGTGAGAATGAGATAGCCAAGGATCGAGATAGATGTCGTCGACGAACTACCGATCGAACAATCATACTGTACAATGCATGTGCGATGAAGAAAAGGCCGTAAAAAGACGAAAACGAGAGCGCTGTAAGGTCGATGAAATGATAGATGTAAAAGAAGACAGGAGTTGGTGACGAGATGATCTTTTGCCTCCTAGACTTTTCTTGAATGCTTCTCACGCGACAGACTCGTCGATCATAAGCTAGCGTCTTGGCATTTTGGACATCGAAGCTTTCTGCCATATCTTCGAGATTCACTTTGCGACCTGATCGTGAAGAGAATCGTTACTTGAGCGCAAGTTCTGTCGCGCAACATTGTGTTGATCACATTTATCCTGACCTTGCAAAGCAAAATGGCTGTAGGTTCAGCGACACGAAACTGCCAACATTGCTGACGTGTTCCAGTTCGTACCACTCAATCCTCGACCTATGCTACAATCTCTGTACGTCAACACGTTTCAGGAGCGGTCTCAACATGCATATCCAATAAGCTTACAATCACAGTGTCAACGGAGATGTCAGAATAAAGCTGAAATGGGGACAAGAATACACAGGATATCTGGTATCGATCGACAGCTACATGAACGTACAACTCAAGCAAGCCACGGAATGGGAAAATGGCAAGGCTGGTGATACTCTTGGAAATGTCTTGATAAGGTAGAGTCACGGCAAGAATTGCTAGAGTTTGGCTGACGTGGTCTCTAGATGTAACAATGTCCTTTGGATTACGAAATACGAATCGCAAAGCACAAATGGCGACACCGCTATGACAGGATGATGCGCTTGAGAAAGACAGGATGCAAAAAAGGATACTGTAATATATGGATAGAAGGAAAGGCTTCTCTGCAACGAGAATGAACACCAAGGATGATAATTTTTGGCAAGCGTCGAGACGAAGACTCTTGGAAGCACAATAGAGCAAGGCAGCGCCATACGACGAAGCTCGACACCTGTAGGTCAGTCGTAGTCATATGAAATGGTGAAAATGCTTGCTGAAGTCAATCCATAGCACGACTGTATACTAGAACCACGAAAGCTGGCCAACATGTGTTGACACAGTATATGAGACTTATCAATTGTCGATATTACAGAGCAGTCGATGCGTGATTGATCTCACCCATATTCCTGACCTGGTCGCACCTTCCTTCACAAGCTTGCAACTCACAGAATCGCACTCACACTGCCGACTCACGCCACCAACGCTTCACATCGACACCACGTTCTCAATCTACTTCCATGGACCGTTTTTCAAGGCTGATAATGCTTCGCACGAACAAGCTCATAGTAGCGTGAGCTATGCAATCATAATGTCTTCAACTGAGGACAATGCTCCACCGTCTTCGCCTTCCGCAGATCCGCATAGCTATGCAAGGCGACACAATCTTTGTACGAATTATCAAGATGATGGAAGCAGTGTTTTGCAGATGACTGATGGTAAAAGCTATGGTATCGAAGATGATGATGCTGAATCGCAGGATACTAACGATGACTGGAGGCTTGAAAGAATGAAAATTGAGAATTCTACACTTGCTTATCTTGCTACAATGCTGCGACTTGAGGATGATGAAGAAGGTCTTCTGGCATCAAATCTGCTTGGGTGGCGCGATCTGCATGTAGACCATCCTACATTGTCTCATGATCATGATCTTCACATTGGCAAGATTCAGAAACGTTATAGCGATTTATCGTGTTTACGATTTTTCAGTCAGCTACAACAAGAACATCGTGATATGTTTGACGACCTCGTCACAACGAGTAGTCATGATGCAGTCGAACAAGAGTCAGAGATGCTCGAAGTGTCAAGAGATACTTCGCATGCCATTAGAGAGATCCTTAAGTTGCAGCGTCTAGATTTGAAGGATGTCTGGCAAACTCTGCCATCACTGCACGAGGTAATTGAAGGTGTCAATTTTTTGAGCCAGTGCTGACTATCATAGTCGTTTAATGACTTCAGAGAGCACGAACCGATACTGCCAATCTTCACAAACATTGAAGATGCGTCTGAAACGACATCAACACTACTTCAGCCTGCACTACTTTCTGACGGCAACGAGAAGTCAGGTTTCAGCGACTCAAGCATGCGTGATCTACAAATTAGCCAAGAAGATCTCGAAGATATGGTAGCTGAAGACACATTTCAGCTTCTCAACGGAAGTGACCAAGCGACCAGCGATCAAAGCATAGTAGATCACGCACGATTTGAAGATTTGAAGATCACATCTCCATTACTTCGTCCCAGCGAGAACTCACACATCAACGAGAAGACCAGTTTAAGACAGCATTGCGATTCAGACCTGCTACAGAGCACCTCTTCATTTCAATTGCCGTCGATCGATGCTGAAATAAGCAGTAATTTGTTGTCCACTTACCAAGTGAAGCACAATCTCGATCATGAGATTATGCAGGAGAGACTGGTTGACATCGATACTACACTTCGAATACCTCTTCCTGAGCTTCAAGCAATTGAGATCGAGGAGCCATGGCAGTCAGAGATTACCACAGTAGAACGGACCGAAGAACACAAAAGCCAATTGAGATCGTGCCGCTCTTTGTTAGGTTCGAGCAAATGGAGAGGACTATCGAAGCTCGAGAGAAGGCTGACGTGGAAGCCATACACATTCTCATATTTGAGCAGCTACGACTTGTCAGGGCAAGAAGTCTTTGCCAAGCAAATTGCCAATCAGTATCTACCCATCGACCAAGTATCATTGCTTGACATGGCACAATCTGTGCAGCCACCTCCATCGATTCAGATACGAGACTCAGATGGTGCCTTCGAACAGCCTCTGCTACCAGTCCGGACTATAAGTGATATGGCTCATATACATAGCCAGAACCTATCAGATGCGAACATAACGCTACAGCGGCCACTCATGAACAATATGACAGCAGCACTCTACAAACGAAAGCGGGAGATGGATGGAGAAAGTGCAAACAAAAGAACTCACACTGGGCAGGCGATCAGTCGCAGAACATCGGCAAGACCTACTGGATATGGAGGAGAACCTTCAATGGCTATGTTCCTATCTCTACAAGGCATACATACTGGCAACTCTCATGGTCTTGACTACGACACAGACACACAGAAGCGAACTCTGCCGGCTATCGTAGCTGCCAATCCAGTCGACAACACAAACGACGTTAGAAGAGTGACACAATCTTTGCCGACACCAGCGTACCAAGTTGCAGCAACACCAGCACAAATTATTGTAACTACTGCCACAATGTCCAGAAGATCTCTTGTTGAAAAGCTGATCAAGCAAGCTCCCCATGTAGAGATGATCGAGCGTACAACCAACCAAGCAAGATCAGCACATACCATGATCGAAGCAGACATCTCACTCTCGCCGTCTTCTGGTCTGATGCTGACGACTTTACAACGAATCAAACAAAAACGACTACCTGGTCAAGATGTTGGCAAGCAAGATATTGGCCTTCGCCAGCAAATTGCTCAAGTTGCTCAAAGATATCAAGACATTACGATACTGGTCAGCGAAGGAAGAGCTGAGAAGCTGGACAGCACAGAGTATCAAGACTTGACTGTGTCAGATTGCGAAAGTCTAGCTGATCTGATGGCATGGTCTGCTTCCCTGTCAACAACTGTTGATGTGACTTATGTAGCTGGTGGCGAGACAGAGCTTTCATCTTGGATCTGTGGCCACATCATATCGAATGCGCAGAGCATACGACTGATGTCTGAAGAGTCGAGATGGGAAAGATACTTGCGATGTTGTGGTTTCAACGCATACGCAGCACAAGTATTTCTCGCAGATCTAGACCGACATTCAGCTGCAGAAAATTCTTCCAACACCTTGCTCAAGCTGATGAATCTGAGTAAGGCTGAGAAGGATCGTATATCAATCCTGCTTGGTGGCAACAAGAACTTGAATTGCCTCATGTTTGACGGCACTTGGTATCACAAGCATGTGAAGTCGTGGAATCGTGGTCTAGACTCTGGCAAGCATCAGCCACAGTGGCTGTAAAATCTGGTCTTCAGCTCATCTCGCTTCTCCTGAATAATGCCATTCGATCGGTTATCAACGGTTTCAATGATATGTCGATCAATAAGATCATGAATTTGATAGAGCCGAAGACATGGCGAGGATTAACATGATTTTTCGATCGAAGATGTGATGCAGAATCGAGATTACGTACCCTTGTCGATGTTGTGCTGCCAAGATAGAATGCCAATGCCTTATCTCTTTCCCGTTTCTCAATCATTACAGAACGACTTACCTTGCATTGACGATTGATATATGATGTAGCAGTGTTTGTCTTGCATCACAACAGCAGCTGATAGGAATGTAGAAACTGCTTTCTGGTAGCGAAGACTTTGAAATGAAGAGAATAGTGGAGCTCTCGCGCACGAATCAAAGAAGTCGTTGCTATCCTAAAGGGTTCAGCCAAGTAGTAAAGATGGGAAGCGCTTTGCTGTTTTCAGGCTTTGCATCACAAACAACCCAGCTAGTCAACACGGCAGTGTATAGCCAACTTCGCGACCAGAACTTCCAAGCTTTACTCGCCGTCATCGACGACATTGACGTTTCACCATTTTGCGACACACATTTGATCCTTCGATCTCTCTTCTTCTCATCTTTGTTCAACTGAAGAGCACTTTGCTGTGCTCAATTTCTTCTTCATCAGTAGCTCGAAACATCATCAATTGAGAGCGAGCAAGCAAGACATTGACTCAACAATGGACGTGTTGCACGCTCTCTCCAAGCGAGCAGTGAGTATCTGTCTCAAAGGCAAAGTCTATCTTACTCACACAATCACAAGGCACAATGTCCTCAACCTGGTGATCCAAACATTGGATCTTCTCAACAACCATCAAATTCATTGTCAACATTCTTGAGTACTCTTGTACCAGTTCTCGTCGTTGCCGTCGTATGGTTTGCAGTCTTTCTGGTTTTGCGAACACGATTTCCACGACTCTATCATCCAAGATCATTCTTGGGAGGTCTCAGAGAGAACGAACGATCACCTGATCTTCCAAATGGCTACTTCAACTGGATCAGCGCTTTCTACTCGATTCCAGACACATACATTTTAAACCACCATTCTCTCGACGCATATCTCTTCCTTCGATTCATCAAGACTGCTGTCGTTTCATGTCTGGTCGGTTGCGCAATCACATGGCCGATTCTGTTCCCGATCAATGCTACAGGAGGTGGTGGATTGATGCAATTGGATCTGTTGACGATCGCCAATGTCACCAACAATTATTACAAGACATTCGCTCACGCAATATGTGCAATTCTCTTCTTCTCTTACATCCTCTGGACAATCACTCGAGAATCAATCTTCTTTATCAATCTGAGACAAGCATATCTATTGTCGCCAATCTATGCCAGCAGATTGTCATCAAGAACAGTTCTTTTCACTTCAGTGCCTGCTAGCTATATGAACGAAGCAAAGCTGAGAGCAATGTTTGGCGACTCTATGGTTCGACTTTGGTTCGCAAGCGATACGAAAGAGTTGGAAGATCTTGTTGGACAAAGAGATAAGGCAGCTATGAAGCTTGAAGCTGCTGAAACCAAGATCATCACAACAGCAAATGGCAATAAAGTCAAGGCTGAGAAGAAGGCTGCAAAGAAAGGTGAATCTGCTGCTCCAGTACAAGACGCCGCTGCTACTGAGACTGGTAATCCTGGATCTCAGTGGCTCACACCAAAGCAACGTCCAACTCACAAGCTTGGTAAATTTGGGCTTTATGGCAAGAAGGTTGACACAATCGACTGGAGCAGATCTGAATTGCAACGCCTTATTCCAGAAATCAAGGAGAAGCAAGATGTCGTCCGCCGAGCAGAAGGCAAACTTCTCAACTCTGTCTTTGTCGAATTCACCACTCTCACTGAAGCACAAAATGCATACCAGGCATTGACACATCACCAAGTTCTGCAAATGGCACCACGTTTCACTGGTATGATTCCAGGTGAGGTCATCTGGGGCAATCTTAGAATCAAATGGTGGGAACGAGTCAGTCGTCAAATCGTCACACTCAGTATCGTTGTCGCTCTCATCATCTTCTGGTCGATTCCAGTTGCATTTGTTGGTGCAATCAGCAATGTCAGCTACTTGACTTGCATCATCCCAGCTTTCAGCTTCATCAACTCCATTCCACAAGTCGTTTTGGGTGTTGTCACTGGTCTCTTGCCATCCATTCTTCTTGCAGTTCTCATGGCTCTGTTGCCAATCTTCCTTCGATTGATGGCGAAGATGGGAGGTGATCCAACACTGAGTGCAATCGAACTCACTGTACAAAACTACTACTTCGCATTCCAAGTCGTTCAAGTTTTCTTGGTGGCCACCATTGGATCAGCAGCAGCATCATCAGTCCAGAGCATCATTCATGATCCAACAAGTGTACCAAAGCTGCTTGCTCAGCAAATTCCACTTGCCAGCAACTTCTACCTCTCGTACTTCGTCCTTCAAGGTCTCGGAATTGTTGCTGGTGTATTGGTCGGTCTCGTCGGACTCATTCTCTTCTTCATCCTTGGCAAGTTCCTTGACAACACTCCTCGCAAGATGTACAACCGATGGACAAACCTTGCTGGAATTGGATGGGGAACACTTTTTCCAATCTACACCAACTTGTTCGTCATTGCAATCTGCTATGCAGTCATTGCGCCATTGGTTCTTATATTCGCTGCCATTGGTCTTTACCTCTTCTACTTTGCTTACCGATACAACATGATGTTTGTCTCAAATTCAAACATCGACACAAAAGGTGCTGTCTATCCAAAAGCTCTTGGTCATCTCTTTGTTGGACTTTACGTTGCTGAAGTCTGTCTTGTCGGTTACTTTGCAATTCAAACTGGTCAAAGTCGTGGAGCTCTTGGTCCATTGATCCTCATGATTCTGATGTTGATCTTCACTGCACTCTACAACATCAGTCTCAACAGCGCACTCGGACCTCTTCTTCACTATCTACCAAAGTCGCTTGACGCTGAAGAGCGCCGTCTTCTTTCAGAAGAGCATGGAGCTGAGACTGTCGAGATGAACGAGAAGAACGGAGCTCATACAACAAAGACTGGACCAGCCACCAACAGCACTGCTGTCAACGGTCACGACACCACACATGCTGGAAAGAAACCAAACTTCTTCACCAAATGGCTTCGACCAGACGTCTACTCTGATTACGCTGCCATGCGTCGTCTGGTTCCAAAGGATATAGAAATCCGATACGAGCCAGAAATCGCCCACAATGCATACTACGACCCAGCAATCTCAAGTGAAACTCCTCTTCTTTGGATTCCAAAGGATCAGCTTGGACTCAGCAAGCGAGCTGTTTCTGAGACAAGCAAGGTTACTCCTATCACTGATGATGGTGCTTACTTGGATGAGAATGCAAAGATCAAGTGGGATGCTGAAGGTGGTCGTCCACCTGTCTACCAGGAGAAGATCTACTATTGATCTGGATGTGATTGTATATGTAGTAGTAGTAGGGTGAAGGAATGAGGTTGGCGCTGATGATTTGTGATACCATCGAGAAGGTCTCGATTGCTGCTATTTGTTAGCTCGTGAGTAATGTTTGTAGTCAGTATTTGACTAATAGATCAATAACACTCGTTGTTTCATCTATTGATAGGTCTCGCTGTGTAATATTGTTATCTCGTCCAAGTCTGCCTGACTTCCACTAACATTATGCCCTGTAGCAAGTCACAAGACTGATGATGCTACATCTTTCACATCAAACGAAACGATAAAAATCAAGTAAGCAATAAATATATACGAGTGAGGTATCTGGGTATCCACCATGCCCAAGCGTATTCAACAGCATAATACACGCCAAGCTCAACATTCAGCATGACCAGACACCAATCATTCCATCTTTACGACCTTCGACAAGATAGCCATCCTTGATCCTGACCTTCTCCACAACCGAGAATCTACCAGATCCTTCAGCTGTCGAGCTACCAGCACCACAATCCCAGTGTTGACCATCAGTCTTATCGTAAACCTTGACAACGTCTTCGCCAGCTGCACTGACAATGCGTCGAGCGTCGAACATCATCGATGTGATTGGATTCTCGTATGCGAAGGCATCGTGGATTCCTCCTGTTCGCAGATCCCATATCTGATTGTGTTAGTATTGACCTCGACGAAAGAAGTATGTAACTTACTCGGACGCTTCGATCTCGACTGCTGGTGACGAGAAAGTGATCATCGAATTGTAGTGAAGTAATTGGTCCAGTATGTCCTATCAAACTTCGATGAACCATTCCACTTCTCAAATCCCACAATCGAACCATGCCATCTGCTGTACCGCAAGCAAGAGCGGTCTCGAATACTTGAAGTGCTCCAATGAAATCTGCTTCTGCATCAGGTAATCTGCCAGCTGTAGGTCGCCACCATCCGCCGTCTTTCGCAGCATCTGTAGTTGAATTTGTGTTTGTGGTTCCGGCTTGAGCTGCAGCCCATAATACATCGAGAGTCTGAACACATCTTCCTTTCTCCAAATCCCATTGTCGAATCGTCTTGTCAGCAGAACCACTTACGAGTGTCTTGTCTCGGAAATGCAGAGCTGTGATTTCAGCTACGTGAGCTGATAAAGTGAAGAGATGACAATCTTCCATTGCATTGGTGTGATATTCCTGCTCAGGATACTCGCTGGCTGGTGTGAAGACATCGTCGACATCCTCGTATGTTGGTACTTGAGCAGGTGGTTTGGGTGCTGTTGCTGAAGTTGGTGTTGGACTGTAATCTGCTTGCGCTAGATCCCATAACCTGATACTGGCATCCATTGAACCAGTAGCTACCAGATTTTCTTCCACTTGAAGACATCTTACGCTTGAAAGATGACCTTCTAGCATTCCCATACATCGCCCAACGTTCAGATCCCACACTCTTACAGTATCGTCCAATGCTGCTGTCACCATTGTTCCATAAGGAGCATCAAAGTCGACAGCTGTGATCAGATCATTATGTGCTTGAACCTCGAGTATCTTCGATCCTGGTTCCATATTTTGATGTAGGATAGGCATTGATGATAGTCGTTTTGGAGTCTTCCTTCTCTTCGGCTTTCCATCTTTGCCCGTCGACTTCGGTAACTTCTCATATACAGATTCTGACATGAAAGAAGCTTTCATCGCTTCATCCTCACCAGTCTTCGGCGAGTCTTTCTCTTGGCTTTCAGTATCTTGCGTCGCTGGTGTAGCCAGAGCAGCTTGAGCAGCTTGATCCTCCAGATCTTCCTCGATTATTTCTATTCTTTCAGCAAGATCTACAGTCTCATGATCAAGCTCATGCTCTTCTGATTCCAGATCTGCCAATCTCTCAACCAGAACTTGCCTCATTGTACTCAGATTCTTGATCTTACTATCAATCTCTTTATCTCAGCAGCACACATGCCTTTCCTGACACCCATCATTTCAAGCTTATGATTCAATCTCGTCCGCTCTCTTTTCAGCTTAACAAGCTGTGGAGGTCCTTTCTCATCATCAACATCTTCCAGCAGCTTTATATCTTTCGAATATTTGCCATGCCGCCTTTTCTTCGCTATCTTCTCGACAAGTGTCTCTTCATCTGGTAGTGTCGCTCTGAAACCTTCAAACAAACTGAATGGATTTGTGCTTGCTGGTACATTTCGTAGTAAATCATCTGGAACGTATGCCAATGCTCGATGCTCTATTTCGCTTGTGTTGAAGTTCGATCGAATAAGTTCTCGAGGATTTGCTTTGGCGAAACTGAAAACAGAACGCTGGATCATCGGTCTGCGCAGTGTGCTATGAACACTGCTGAGTGCTTTTCGGTATGCATCTGGTTGAGTGTGTTCGGTTGTGCTGAAGTTGCTGGCGATGAGATGTGATGCTGTTGCATGGACCGTCCGACCAAATGCTTCGATCTGCTTGGTCTGATACTGTTAGTGATCTTCAAGCGTTCTGAATGCATTGACTTACATTAATGATCGAGTCATCTTCTGCTATCTCTGGCATCGAGTAGTGTCGATTCGACTTGACAGGCGATGTGCTTCGACCTCTGTTGTGCGCCATGTTGATCGCACGTTGTTGTTGTATGAGATCAGTGCTCTATCGTCACGGCCATCATCGGCATTTCGTGTGGCTGATCGGAGGTTTGCTCAATGATGTCGCGTGTGTGATGCTTGACGATCATGCAGTGACCTTGGTCAGAGAATCGTCACAGCTGGAGCTATGCTTTTGACCTCACCTCTCTTCCACTACAACGCAGCATCAGACACAACACTACATCATTAAAGGACTAATCCTGCTGTGATGATTCCAGTATCATGTCGTCGAGCTACTGCCACGATAGCGAAGTATCACTTCTCTAAAGCCTTCTCACATCAAGAGCTCTCTCACCAAGCGCTGGTTGTTCGACTGATACAAAGACCACATCGATATGACCCGATGGATGGTGACGGATACGACTGGCGGTCTGTCGAAGAGCCGAGTCTCGGATCGATCGCTCGACACGGCTTATCAATCTATAAATGGTCAAAAATTCAGCGTTGTGAAAAAAAACATACCCTTCCGCAGGCATGCACATGCATATTTTTGACTCTCACATGGATGATCATATGTGAGATTGTGCTTTGGCTGATGTTCTTCACAGTCTGAGCTCCATTGGCTATCATCAATGACAGAATGCTCACATGTCACCAAAGTGTCACTCACTTCTCAACCTCAGTTCAACACATGAGCGTTCACTTTCACTTCACTTCTGCCTACAGTATGATTCCCACATGTCTGGATCCACTTCTTGCTCTATATCAGCTTCATTCTTCTCTTTGTTTCTCTATTGCACTCTACCTACATTGCGTGTGCAGCCAGTCTTATCTACTACATTCGCAACACAAGCCATACTCAGCAGTCTTACTGTGCAATTACAGTTCAGCTTAGACTGTGTACAATCATAGCAGCTAGCCAATACCTCAAGTCGTTCAGAGCATATTTACAGATCGATCACAACAACAACTAGTCCGACAAGTCGATCATGGCCGAAGACGATCCTGGTCAAGTCGATCGCAGCATGGCTGCATCTTCAGATCCAGCAGCTCAGCCCGATCTTGTGTACCCAGTCTTGCCAACTCCAGCAAACACTCAACAAGAATCTGCTGAAGCACAGCCAGATAGTCAGTCCAAGGTCAAGATCAAGGAGGAAAACGATCCAGCATCCAACACCTACATCAAGATTGAGGATAGCATGAGAAACAATACCGGAGGTGCTCATACCACACAACTTGTAAACCTGTCTGATGCTGGCCCTGCCACAGAAGTCGCAGACACCGACCGAGCAGATTCTAAGGACAATAGCGTTCCAGATAACGACTCTGAAGAACATCCAGATTGCTCAAGCGACGAGGCCAGCGATGCTGTTGAAGAAATGTCTGAATATGGAAATCCAAGCAAGACTGGCAAGCGCAGTCGCAATCCGGACTCAAATGAAGAAGTCATCAACGGAAGCAAAAGACTGAAGACGAGTAACACCAAAAGCAACACCGAGAGCAACACCAAAGAGACCGCCTATGATCGACCAAATAGAGCTCAGAATGGAGACAAGACTTCAAATCGTGGACGTAAAGCCGCAGGAGACAAGAAGAAAGACCGAAAGAAGAAGAAAATCAAACTACAGCAAAGAGAGCAATTTGACATAGACGGATTTCACAAATGCGATTTCGTCGCTGCTGTACAACAAGTCGCTGATCTTGACGGCCAGGAATATGTTCGCGAGAATACCCGCAAGATCCACAGCGTATTGATCAAGCGAATGATGAAAGACATTCCAGAACAGTACAAGGAGTCTGCTGAGGCAGACAAAGCACTATTCTTGAGAGCAATCGAGATCATAGGGCAAGAAATCACTGCAACTCCAGAGGGTATTCTCGTGCATGGTGTCAAGACTCCATTGAAAACTCATCAGGTGATTGATTTTGCGTTCGCCAAACAACATGAGAAGAGTGAGAATGATCCTCGGAGCTGCATCAATGCTGATCACCCTGGCTTGGGCAAAACACTGAGCACACTGGCCTTGCATGCAAATTCACCAGTCAGTCATTCGAATAACAGCAAGCTTGGCGCCATGCTGGTAATAGCTCCTATCAACATATTACCACAATGGGAAAAGCAAACTCGCCTCCATATCGTAGACCGAGAAGGCAGAGACAAAACGGTCTACGGGATTGGTAAAATTGTTTGGTACAGAGCACTTGTCGCGCAGTTCGGTGAGAATACATGTGGAGGGAGAGACGTTATGGATGGTGAATTGGGTAAAGCAGACCTCGTTCTGGCCACTTACGAAGATGTACAAGCTTCTGCTTCAAATATATTGACTCGATACTCCAAAGATAGGCAAACGAGCCGCGAGGAGAGAGGTGGTCTGCATCGGTTTGTTTGGGGACGCATCGCGGCAGACGAAGCGCACAATATCAAGAATCCAAATTCTAAGACCGCCAAGGCATGCTTCAAACTCGATGCCGAGCATTATATGCCGCTTACTGGTACGCCAGTTATGAACGCAGCTAAAGAGCTATTCTCTTACTTCAAATTCATCCGACATCCTGATGCTACAAGCCGACGTCGATTCAACAAGAAGTACTTCTCAAAAAGCAATGAACAGTCAGAAGAACTACTCAAGGAGTTACTGGGCACTTACGTGATTCGACACAAACCAGGCGACGTTTACTTTGGAAAAAAGCTTTATGATGCGCCACCACCTGACGAACCACACATCAAGCGAATCGAGTTCTCGCCATTGGAACAAACAATCTACGACAGTGTGGAGTCGCAATTCATGGAGCTTGGATCACAGCAAAGTAGTCTCGAGAAGGCTCAGACCATGTGTCGCATGATACTCAGACTCCGTCAATTGACAGATCACTCGGTCTTTCTTCAAGATGTCGCTATAGACTTGAATATCACAGACCTAAACTCACTGTGCGGAGCCGAAAACAACATCTCACAGGACGACGACATTGTTCAAGGCAACAAGGTCAACCAGAATGGCATTGGTACATCATCTGGAATAATGGTCAACACCAAAAAGAAAGTTAGATGTGCAGATTGTGACGGTCTACCTAAAGAGCCAAAGATCGCAGCTTGTGGGCATATCTATTGCAAACCTTGCATCAAAGACCTCAAGAAGATATCCTCACGCCGCAAGAGACAACACAAGTCGATTCTTTCATGTCCAAAATGCCAGCAGCCAATCGAACCTTATGTGGACTACCACGACTTTGTTGCACACCGATCACCTCTCTTGTATAATCTCAAGATACCGGAGAATATGCCTAGAGGTCTTCAAAGCAACAAGTTTCAGGCGTTCGTATCATCTCATTCATCGACCAAAGCACTTGGTATGCGAGACGTGGTCGATGAGTGGATGAAAGAAGATCAACAACCAAAAATCATTGTCTTCACTCAGTTTAAGGAGATGCTTGCTCAGTTGGAACAAGTCTGTAAGGCTATGGGTTGGAAGTATCGCACTCTGAAAGGTGATCACGACTTCAAAACCCGTATCGCAAATCTCGAGACTTTTAAGGACGAGAAGTCTGGTGTGCAAATCTTACTGGCCGGATTGAAGTGTGGCTCAGAAGGTCTCGATCTATTAGTTGCTTCCCGAGTCTTGCTCATGGTACGTCTGTTGCTGCATCACAAGATTCTTCGCTAACTTTCCTCAGGAATCATGGTGGAACAAATCAGTCGAAAATCAAGCATTCTGTCGTGCATATCGAATGGGTCAGACCAAGGTTTGCAAGCTCACTACGTTGGTTGTCAAGGATACCTGGGATGAACGTATGATCGAGCTCAAAGAAGCCAAAGAGAAGAATATTGGTGTAGTCATGAACGCCGAACTTAAGTTTCTGATGGATCATCTTGACCTTGTGGACGAGAATGGCAAAGCTATGGTTGAAGAAGAAGAAGAAGACGACGAAGACGAAGAAGAAGACGACGAATACGAAGAAGAAGACGACGAATACGAAGAAGACGACGAAGACGAAGAAGATGACGAAGACGAAGAAGACGATGATCTCGATGCACTTGCAGCCATAGAGGCACGACCAAAGCACGAGCTCAAGCGCACTCGTAATCGCAAGGTCTGAGCATCATCACCAGGTAAGATGACGCCTTGTCATTACATACTTGACTAACAAGGACAGATGATGCGAATTAGCATGGGCTGTAGCGAAAGTTACAAGGAGAATCACATCAGAATGCAAACATTGGGCAACAAGCAAGATGAAGGGAATGATGGAATGAATCATGGATAATAACTGAAGAAAGAAAGATGAAGGCAATATGGGAATGAATCACGGGTAATGGTTGGAGGACAACACGATCAACATCAGATCCAGCATGCATTACAGTAGACAGCATTACATTGTATGCTTATCTCACAGTAGCACCAGTCAACGATTTGACACTGCAAAGACCTTGCTTCGTCTTGAGCAATGCAACACCAGACTTTCCACTATCCCTCAACTGCTCAACAGCAGCAACATCGAAAGCAACCTCTTTACTTTCAGTAGTAGTGAAACCAGCTTGACAATAATCCCAAACCTTCTTCTTCGGATTGAGAACAGCTTCTGGCTCACCTTCCCAACCTTCGAAGAACACTCTCTCACCAGCTTCAGCAGCAGCAGGTGGATTGACGAGTTCAACAGGACCTTTGTGATCGACTTCATCTCTTGGTGAAGCGGCGAGAACCATAGCAGCAGATTTGATACCACGCATTGTGACTGGTTTGAGATTGCAGACAGCGACGATCTTGCGTCCTTGCATCTCTTCAAGCGGTACGAGACCATTCAGACCTGAGCAGACTGTTCGAACGACCTTGCCTTCATATTCGGATGTGTTCTCTGTGCCTGGTGCATCGCCGCATGCAATTGTTGAGACGTAGAGTGAGTCTGCGTCTGGATGGTTGACAGCTTTGAGAATATGGCCAACACGTAGGTCGATGAGCGATGGTGAGAGTGGCTTTGCTGCTGCTGGTGCCTTTTGTGGTTTTGGTTGCTTCTCTTTCTTCTCTTTCTTCTTTTCATTTGCGTTCGTGCCTGGAATCAATGCTGCTACTTCTGAGACAGCTTGATCTTTGGCGCTCTTCTCTTCACCAGCATTCTTATTGTTGGCAGCTGCGAGCTCCTTCTCTTTCTTCTTCTTTTCTTTCTCGGCTTTGGCATCGAATGTCTTCACTGGTGCGATAATTTGGTCTACATCGATCTTGATCTTTTCAGCTTCGTCGAGTTTTAGACCGAATAGTGGTGCATTTTGGACGAAGTCGATGTATCGGACAATGTGGTGATATCCTTGCTCTCCAGTTCGCTGTTCTGGTGTCCAGCTCTTGACTACTGGTGCAAGACGAGTGTACATGGCAATGTCTGCTACTGATGGCTTGGTTCCGAGGAGAAGTGTTCTGGTGGAGAGATGTGTGTTGAGACTACCCAGTCGCTCTGCTGTCTTTGCTTCATCTTCTTTGGACGAGGCAATGTGTGAGGATGTGATCAGCCATTGATCGGCTTCTGCTTTGTCTGCAGTGCTGTACTATCTTGTTGTTAGTCTTGTGCTTGTGATCTGCGAGGAGACCGTACCTCAACATTTGGAAAGACAGCACTCGACAACTTGTGTGCATCGTCTCCAGCTTCAGTCGCTTGAGGATAGCTTTTCGAGATCAATGTCTTGACATTCTGGTCCAGAGTGATTTGAGCCATCTTTGTTGTGCTGAATGGATGAAGTCGCGTACTGGAGATTCTGTGCTGAACTTGCCAATATGTTGATCGTGTTATGAAGAATCTTGTTGACTCACGAGAAATCTTCGGCAGCAGAAGTCTACGCAGAGCATGCATGGAGATATTTTTTGATGTGTGAGTAACCTATCAAATCTACAAAGTGGATGCAGCTCAAAATGTGGCGGTGCAGAAGCTCTCGAATGCGTCACATTGGCATCGCTCTTCTATCAAGCACAGCACTCGATCTTGCACATATCATATCGGCTAGCTCTATTGCAGATTGCTAGAGGTCTACATCGTCCATATCATCAGATCTGTGGTCATATTTGAGAATAAAACCATCATCGCCGGATTACATATTTGGTCGTGTGTCTCCACCACCGCCACTATTCACGCTCTTCGAGGCAGCAGCATTTGCAGCTTCATTCATCCTATCGTCTAAAATACTCGACAGTCCAATCGCTAGCAGACGACACAAGATCAGGATGTGTGGAACAGATTGCCTTCTGGCGATTATCGCCATCTTCTTCCCACCACTCGCAGTATGGGTGAAGCGCGGCTTGTGCAGTGCAGATTCGGTGATCAACATCGCTCTTTGTGGTGAGCAGGAAGAAGAAACATTCGTTGTCGAATACAAGACTGATTGAGTGCAGTGTTCGGATTTATTCCTGGCTTGATACACGCTTGGTACATCATATCAATCACGCCTGATAACACATACGATGAGCTACAAGAGGCAGAACAAGGCAGAACGACATACATCGTGGTTCAAGGTGGTAATGCGCAAAGACCAAGACAAGCTCAACCATCATATGGATCAGTAAACAACAACTCAGTCGATGCACAATTTCCTGGAGCAAGAAGTGGCTTCGTACAACCACAGCAAGGATCTAGCCAAGGCGATGCTCCACCACCATCATATCAAGCTGCTGTTGGCGATAACAAGGTGCAAAGGAAGTGATCATGTTAAGAGCTGGCTCTGAAATGTGATATAATACTCGCCGGCGATATGAGATATCTGCTTCATGTGATACACAATGAAAGCATGTTTGAGACGAAGGAGTCTTGGTTTTGTTCATATTCTTATTGATCATTCACTTTTCATCATGCTTTCGTTTTGTTTGATGTGACGTCCATTTCGAACGTCATGGGTATCATATCTTGTCCTGTCCATCGCATCGTATCATTCTTGTGTCAGATCGATAATTTCGACCTTGATACCATCTTGTGTAAGATCAATAACTTCGGTCTTGATGCCATCGTCTTCCAATTTAACACCCTTGCCTTCCGTTGAAACACCACTGCCTCGCTTTTTAACACAATTCCCTTCAGTTTTAACACCAACGCTATGCCATGCTTGATTCTGTTTTGTCTGTCCTGCTGGTTGGTAGTGAGATGATCCCTAAACTTTCTCTTTGCTCTGACAAGCTACAATTCTGACTCGATCGGCCTTGATTTGATTGGAGTTTTCCAGCTTAAAGTTGACATCCTTGATAATGAAGGTCCAGACTTCGTCGCAGAAACGGTATGTGTCGAGATGACCCTGATCTAAGTCAGCTACCTTCATTGTATATCTCTGGCCGAGACAGGTGAGTGCTCGACGGATGCATGGCTTTTGCCTACCTTGAATGTGAGTCTGGCTTTGACCTTTTCTCCAAGCACTGTTGCGATGCTTTGATCGAAGTTCTGCATAATGCGCATAGCAAGCTGCGGCTCGATTCGTCGTGAGGAGATCAGGTCGTCAAGTGTATCTGCTAGAGCGAGTCCAACACTTGGGAGAAGTCAGTGATCTGCTCGACTAGATCATAGGTGAATACGAACGAAGTGCCTCTGTAGAGCTCATAGTAGGTGCTATTGTTAGCAGCAGCCATGATGAACAACGTCGAGATTAGCTAGACTGCACTTGTGCTACAGACGTATCGAAAAAGTATGTGATGTTGTCGCTCAATAGAAGAGTAAAATGAAGTAATGTAGCTGTAACTGGTGATTGAAGATGATGTCCCACATGAGTCAGAAATCCGCCTGAGGCTTCACTTTTGAGAGCTTCCAGCATCATCGACTACCACGCAGCTCAAGCAGTCAACACTGCGCATCACTTTCAAGCAATTAGTTACCGCTTCTCGACATCATGGGCGGACTTGCAAATGCCAGCTATGGTGCTGGAGCGAGTTTGCTCGTCATCGGCTTGTGTAAGTCGGCAGTATCAATGCGCCAACACATGACTGACGAGGAGGATAGATATGCTGTTCAATGGCGAAGGAGAGGCTTTCAACGTATGTCGACTCAATGACGAGATATATGCGCGAGCAGAATACTGATCTACGGATGTTTCAGGTCGGAGCAGCTATCGAAGCAATATCACCATACGCCTGGGCAACAACAGGAATTGGTCTTTGCATGGGATTGTCAGTCGTAGGAGCAGCATGGTAGGTGGCATGATCAAGAGCTTGGTATGTTAATGAGAACAAGAGCTGATTATACAAGGGGCATATTCATCACAGGTTCATCTATCATCGGAGGAGGAGTAAAAGCACCAAGGATCAGGACGAAGAACTTGATCTCTATCATCTTCTGTGAAGTCGTGGCAATCTACGGCGTCATCATGTCGATTGTGTTCTCGTCGAAGCTATCACAAGTCTCGACAGAAGCGATACATAGTGGGAGCAATTATTTCACCGGCTTCGCTCTGTTCTGGTCTGGAATACTGGTTGGCATGTGCAATCTTGTATGTGGTGTGAGTGTTGGCATCAATGGAAGTAGTGCAGCTTTAGCTGATGCTGCTGATCCATCATTGTGAGTTTGCTCAACCTTTCAGAAGATCACAGCGCTGACATCAGACGCAGATTCGTCAAGATCTTGGTTATTGAGATCTTCTCATCCGTGCTTGGACTGTTCGGTCTGATCATTGGGTTACTGTTGAGCAGTGCTGCCAACGACTTCAAACAATCTTGATCGAGGAGCTTAATGCTCGACAGTAAAGTCATACGATGGCTAGAAATATCAGTAGATTTATGTTGGTCTGATGCAACAGGCATACTTGCTTATGAAGCATTTCAAGGCGTTTGATGGATATTGTATCAAAGAAGAGTAGATCGTGCAGTCTGCGAGCGTATATATGAATCGCAATGCACAGTAGCACAGTCAATATGCTTCTTTTGAACCAAGTCAAGCACCAAGCAGCGATCCGGCAATCAGGTTATGTTGTCTTCTTTGCTCGTCTGCTCCTGAGAAATGCAACCTTGAATTTTCTGCGTGCTACATTTGATCGTGGTTTGAACAATTGTAATATGTCATTGAGGTTCTTAAATCACGAGAATGATTCGTTGCAACCAAAATTCGTGACTGGACTTCACCATGAAATTAATCCAAGCATGTTGCCAAACATTACACGATGAGCTCAAACAGACTACGTGCAGCAATTCTGATCATATCGGAAACAGCTTCGAACGATGCATCGACAGATAAGTGTATACCAGCGCTGAAAGATGTCTTCGCGGCAGAGAAGAGTCAGCATGATGGCACCGAGATCGAGAGATGGGATGTGCCAGCGACTCAGATCGTCAGAGACGATGTGCTAGCAATACAAACTGCTGTCAAGCAGTGGACCGATGTCGTAGACTCAGGCAATTCCTCAGTTGGGAATGTCATGAATCTGATCGTGACGAGTGGTGGCACTGGATTTGCAAAAGCAGATGTTACGCCAGAGGTCAGCAATGCCAGATATTTGATACAAGACTGACACATCTTAGGCAGTACATCCACTTCTTCACAAGCATGCTCCTGGTCTTGTGCATGGTATGCTCTCAGCATCATTGTCGGTTACACCCTTTGCCATGATGGCAAGACCTTTGGCTGGTGTCAGACACAACACACTTGTTGTCACTCTACCTGGCTCGCCGAAAGGAGCAGTAGAGAATCTACAAGCGATCATCAAGCTACTTCCACATGCTTGTCAGCAAGCTGCTGGTTCAAACTCGAGGACACTTCATGCTGGTGGAGTGGCACAGCTTGAGAAGGATGCTGGCGTGTCGAGTGGTAGCCATTCGCATAATCATGATCACAAACATCACCATGGACATTCACATGGACACTCAGACAAGCACACACATGGACATGCTGTTCCAAGAGCTCATACAACAGCAGCAGAGAGACTAGCTTCGAACGATCCGACAGCTGGACCAACACGACGATACAGAGAATCTCCATATCCAATGCTATCTGTGAAAGATGCTCTTGATGTTATTGCAAACAACACGCCAAAGCCAGTAGCATATCGAAGGCCAGTTGATGAAGACCTAGTTGGACATGTTCTAGCTGAAGATGTGCCAGCAAAAGAAAGTGTTCCAGCATTCCGTGCAAGTATAGTAGACGGATATGCTATCATTGCTTCGAAGCATGTAATGGTACCAAGCACGAAAGGTATATTTCCGGTCGTCAGCATCTCTCATGCCAAAGCTGGCTCAGTAGAAAAGCTTGAGATTGGCGAAGTGGCTCGTATCACGACTGGAGCTCCTCTCCCACCTGGAGCAACCAGTGTTGTCATGGTAGAAGATACTGTGCTTCGCAAGTCGACGGATGATGGCAAAGAAGAAGCAGAGATCGAGATCTTGACCGATGCCATTGAACCAGGTGAGAATGTGAGAGAAGTTGGATCTGATGTGACTGCTGGAGACATTATTCTTCGAAAAGGCGAAGGAGTGAGCGCTACTGGTGGCGAGCTTGGCTTGCTTGCTTCGGTAGGTACAGATACTGTGCTGGCATATCGCAAGCCGAGAGTTGGAGTTCTCAGCACTGGAGATGAGATTGTGCCACATAACAGACAAGGAGCTCTTCAGCTTGGTGAAGTGAGAGACACAAATCGGCCAACATTGCTGACATCAATTCGTGCACAAGGTTTCGATGCTGTTGATCTTGGCATTGCATCTGACGCTCCTGGTGCTCTTGAGACAACGTTACGAAATGCTATGCGAGAAGTTGATGTAATTGTAACTTCTGGTGGTGTCAGTATGGGTGAGCTAGACCTCCTCAAACCTACGATAGAACGACAACTTGGAGGAACGATACACTTCGGCAGAGTCAGTATGAAACCTGGCAAGCCAACCACATTTGCGACTATCCCATTCAAAGAGAATGATGGACAAGATACGAAGAGATTGATCTTCTCGCTACCTGGAAATCCTGCCAGTGCTGTTGTTACATTCAACCTGTTCGTCTTGCCAGCTTTGCATCAACACAGTGGTGTTGAACCAGCTGGACTGCCAAAGATCAAGGTTGTGCTTGAGCAAGATGTGAGATGTGATGAGAAAAGAGACGAGTATCACAGAGTTGTGATCATCGCAAAAGGAGATGGTAGATTGTATGCCAGTAGTACAGGTGGACAGAGAAGCTCAAGAATTGGTAGCTTCAAGAGTGCCAATGGCTTGTTGTGCTTACCTGCCAAAAATGGTTCGATCAAGAAAGGAGAGGTCTGTGATGCTCTGTTGATGGCCAGACTTCTTGGTGAAGCTTGATCGTCTTTCCTAAATGCACTCAATCTGCGATGCTGAGTTTCACTCACACATCTACCAGCCAGCCATGGGATGTCTGCAGCTCGAGATACTTGTTTGGGCTCTGCTGTTTCATTCTTGCAATTGTGTTGTCTACCGTAAGCTTATTTGCCGTCATCTTGCTTTCAGTCAGCTCGCTCGTCACTCCCTTGATCGTCATTGTATTTCTCGGCTCAAGAGAATGATCTAAACGTCGATAGGATCCTCACAAGATCATGCAAGGGCATCATGTCTTTTTCTGAGCAATTATTGCTTCGCACGTGACCAGCTCCACACGAGCGAAATAGGCAAGAGCACAACTTTGAGCTGCTTCTCTCGATGTATCGCATTGCTCCAGATCAACAACATAAATGAGATGAGATGAGCCAAGCTCGAGATCCAGCAGCGATCAAGAAACCGCCTGCTCTGTTGTCACCAGCAGAATCTGATGCAACACTAACATCATTTCCAGAACCGCCACCATATTCGCCAGCACTATCAACACATTCAGGCAATCATGATACGCTTGACACATTACTTGGTGCTGGAGAGCCATCTATGTTCGATGAGAGATCAGGCATACTCGAAACGGATCCACAGAATCTATCTGCTGCTTCACCAGATGTACTCGAAGATGTCATCAAACGAAATGGAGCAACTCAGCTTGTGAAACGATTGGCAACTCTGTTGGCTGAGAGAGATGCTCACATTACTGCATTGCAACGGCTGTGTGAAGAGTTCCAAGTTCCAAAGGAGCAGATCAGCGATGCTGCATCGCGGACCAAGCAAATTGAGCAGAGAAGACTTGCTCTTGCCAACGCTGTGGCAGAAGATAACTACGCAATGCATATCTCCATCACACAAGATACTCATCGACCAGGTGTGATGCATAGAAGCAACAGTTCGCTGTCAGTTACGAAAGGATTGACGAAGATGTTTGGTGGTGCTGGCAGACAACGACTTTCTGTTCATTCTGCTTCCGCTTCAGTCAGATCTGCATCACAATCGTCACGACCAACAGAGCATCTCAGACGTGACAATTCGCATGATGCAAAATCTGTTGATGACAGATCTTCTGATGGTCGAAGTGCAGACAGTGGTAGATGGATACCTTCAATCTTTCCAAATGGTGGCAACAAGCCGAGAAGAGAGTCGAAACCAAGTCGTGTACCAGTTGAGCTTCGAGCACAAATCGATCCAGATCAACTACCGCCAACTTTACTGAGAAATCCTACCGACCCGCAAGATATTGAATGGAATCGCTTCATTCTCAAGCTACAACGTAACAGAGAGCAGAATGGCGAGGCCGAAGAAGAAGGTGCATTGATTGGTGCTGCCAAATTTGGTCGTGAAGGTGCTCTTGGTCGATCGAAGATGGAAACATTGGCAAAGCTTGTGGTTGGTGGTATACCGAACAGACTTCGACATGTGTTGTGGATGGAGTTGTCAAATGCTCATGCTATATCACAACCAGATGCTTATCAACATTTCTTGCAATTGGGCAATGATCAAGCACATATTGATATTGATGCTATCAAGAAGGATGTACCACGTACTCTGACACAGCAATACGATTACTATGTTGAGAAAGGATATGAGAAGTTGAAGAATTTGCTGATTGCATTCATCGCCAAGTATGATGATCTTGGCTACACTCAAGGTCTGAATATGATTGCTGGCCATCTGTTACTCGCTATTCCAGCCGACGAAGATGCTTTTTGGATGCTCTGCAACATAGTAGACCACTTCTTCCCGAAAGATTACTTCTCCCGATCATCAAATCTGGTTGGACCTTTGGCAGACAATATGGTTTTACGCAGCTACATCAAGGACTTGATGCCACGACTCAATGACCATCTTGATAGTCTTGGCATCTTACCTCAAAACACTATGAAGCTAGGCTGGATATTGACAGCATTCTCAGACATGCTGCCGAGAGAACCATTGCAAAGAGTATGGGATATCTGGCTTTGTTTGCCAAAGCAGCATACATTCTTGTTCAATGTTGCCTTAGCATTGATGAAGCAACAACTTGACGAGCTTCTGGCTCTCGAGAACGAAGAGCAGTATTACGAGTTCGCATTCAGGATACCAGAATCAATTGGTGAGATCGATGAGCTGGTACGTGTTGCCGTCAGTCTAAGGAAGAGGTTGGATCCAGATCAGATCATGGAGAGAAGGAAATTAGAGATTAGGAGGATGCGTAATCCTTCTACTGAAGCATTATATTCGCCGGATTAGCAGCATGGTCATCTATCTTCAAAAGTGCCTTAGATGGAGGTGCTGGCAGAAGTTAGGAAAGATACCCAGTCAGTAGCAGCAGCAGCATAGCGAGACATCCAAAGAGATATGGATCATCAATCATGGCAGCTTTCATAGAGTTCGTTTCGGCATCGTATACCCGGTAGATCTGATCTTTAGAATCATCGTGTTGCAAGATCCTGTCATCAGTAGACAACTCAGACAGCTGGTTGTACAACGTTGCTTCTGCCGTGTATGGTTCACCATGAGCATTTCGTTTCATTTCTTATTGGCTGCAGGTGTGAATAAGATGTGCATGCCGCTATACTGACTTGCTGCCAGCAAAGGCTTGGCTAGCGAATGAATGAACTCTTCATGCAAGCGTGTACACGTCCTCTTTTCACATCTTCTCCACTACACAAGTAGATCTTCCATCTCTCGCCATCAGCAACGTTCCGACGCATCGCATCAGCATCTGAGATCAGCGAAGTCTTGATCATCTTGATCGCGATGATGACGTTGCTTTGAGAAGAACCTGTTCTGTCAGAATCCTTTCGTCGACGCTCAGCGATATCCGCCAACGACTATACGCATTATGTTTCTCTGGCGCCGCGAGACAGGACTTCAATAGCGAAGAAGAGCTGAATCCTCCTTGTTCAGCAATCATGGAGGAAAGAATGGCTGCGTTCACAGTGAACGATGGTGGAAACAACCTTCCGATCTGTCTGCATAACAGCTTCCTTCTGTGATCACTCCAAACTTACAGTCCGCGGACGATAGCAACAAGACATCCGAAGAACCTTCCACGTTCACAAGTCTCGCACATCAATCGTGGTTGCGACTGACAGTGATGTAAGTGCATCGTTGTATGGCGACTCATCAACACAACAAACAAGTATAACTCTTTTCATTACGTCTTCTACCTTACTATTCTCTCACATCATTGATAATCACAACTCTCAGCTCCAAGTTCTTTTCTGTTCACACCATTGTTTCTTGTCTCATCTTTCTTCCGTGAGCTGAAGAGAACGATCCATCATCATGAAATATTCATTCAGTTTGCTCGCAGTTTCTGCTGCAGTTTTTGCCTCTCCTCTTGGTGTTACAAAGGCTATTGCACCAAGTGGTGCTGCTCCAGCTGGTTGCTCGCCAAATTTCCCTGGTAGCTTTGGCCTTGCGGTATGTTCATTATTATGTTCCCAAAAGAGCTTTGCTAATCTGCTTGCAGTATGTTATCGATCCTTCTCATCAGGCATTTCTGACCGAATCAGCGTCTCAAATATTGGCAAGCATATCTCTGGCCGACAAGCTGTGAGCCAGATCAGCGGTATGTCAACAAGAACGCACATCATCATATAAGAGTTGGCTGATTACAATAGACGGTCAAGTTCAAGCTCCAACATCAACCAAAGCCACCACAACATCATCTGCTCGAGTTATTACCCAGGTCAGCGGTATGTGTCGATTCATATGGCAGTCAAGATAAGCAATAACATCGGTAGATGGCCAAATCCAAGCACCAACAAGTGCTCGTCCAGTCACCAGCTCGACATCAACCAAGTCATCGAGCTCAAGCACATCATCTGTTCGTGTCGTCACTCAGATCAGTGGTATGTATCATTTTATGTTGCAGTCAGCAGTAGCTGATCGCCATCGCAGATGGTCAGATTCAAGCACCAACGAGTGCTCAGCCAGCAACCAGCTCGACATCGATCAAGTCGTCAAGCTCAAGCAAAGCATCAACAAGCTCAAGCACCTCATCTGGCCGCGTTGTCACTCAGATCAGTGGTACGTATCCGCATATGTTGCAATCAAGAAGTGCAATAACGGTCTTAGATGGTCAGATCCAAGCACCGACAAGTGCTCGTCCGGTATCTAGCTCAACATCGATGAAGTCAAGCTCGAGCACGTTGTCTGTTCGTGTTGTCACTCAAATCAGTGGTACGTGTCAAGGCATATTACAGTCAAGCATGGCAATAACGATGTTAGATGGTCAGATTCAAGCACCAACTAGTGCTCATCCAGTAACCAGTTCAAGCAAAGCATCATCGATCAGCTTGACTATCGTGCCAGTTATTTCTCAAATTGGTGAGTAAAGCATTCACAATTTTGCGATGGTCTAACATATCTCAGGTGATGGACAGATCCAGAATCCACGACCACTACCATCGTCAACTCGTGCTACCACAACTACTCCTGTCGTCGTACCACAAACATCATCAAAGGCAACCACATCCACCAAGCCAATTACCACCTCTACAAAGACAAGCTCCAACTCCACATCTTCATCCAAGCCAGCTTCTTCAACAAAGGCATCTTCTTCATCGAAGCCAACCTCTTCGTCAAAGGCGACTTCATCATCAAAAGCAGTTTCCACCAAGCCAGCAAGCTCAAAGTTAGTTCCTCATCGCTTGATACATCAGCTCGAAGCTCTTCCAGAACTCTTGTTCCTCCAGTTTCAGTTATCTTTGGTATGTCATCACTTCTTGCAGTCAACAGCCACTAACACTCTCACAGACGGCCAAGCACAAGCACCAACCGTCGTCGCTCTTCCAGATGGTCAAGTCAACGTCTCTCCTAATGGTCTCGGCGCATGTGCCATCAACGGCACTTTGACCTTGACTCTCTCAAATGGTGTTCTCAAAGATGCTCGAGGATGGACTGGATACATCGCTAGCAACCGACAATTCCAATTCGATAATCCACCACAATCAGGTGCAATCTACACTTCCGGCTTCTCTGTCTGCAGTAATGGCAGTCTCGCACTTGGTGGCAGTGCTGTCTTCTGGGAGTGCTTGTCTGGTGGCTTCTACAACCTCTACGATCAGTGGATAGCACCACAGTGTTCTCCTATCACACTCAATGTCGCTCGACTTGTTCAGTGCTAGACATCAGTAATGTTATGACGTTATGGTAATAATTGGAGAGTAATGGTTTGAGAAGCATGGTTCATGCTCGAATACATTTCGTTAATTCATAATACCTTCTTCATCGCCTACATGTAACTTTCTACCTCTGTTTCCTTCTCTGTAGCTAGTATACGCTGTATGACGAGACTCTTCTTCTACTCACGTCATCTGCTCACAAGATTTCATCGCTTCATCTCACGCTCAAGTAGACTACCGAGCTTCTGCTGAACAATATCTGCATCGACTTCTGCACTATCTCGTAGAAGATATTCTAGCAGATCTGTCACTTCTTCTACACAACCTGAACATTGGCGACTGAAGTCATGAGGATACATCCCAGCTTTGAGTGCTGACAATGTCTGATGTCTCTCCATACGAGTCGAGAAAGGCCAGATCAACTCAAATGCTATGATGCCAAGAGCAAACCAATCCAAAGCTTCAAGTTTCGCATGTGTTGATGCGCTATCGAGTCGATACAAGTCTGTTCCAACTGGTGAAATCGCTTCAGAACCATGTCGAGCCAATTCTGCGACCAAGCCAAAATCACCAATCCTCACTTTACGATTTTGATTGTTGAGAAGGCCAGCATTGGTACATCGACGACAGTGTGTAGTTGTAGAATTGACAGGAGATGACATGAAGATATTAGCTGGCTTCAGATCTCGATGCGCTACTCCTTGACTGTGTAGATATGATACACCTTCGCAAAGAGCTTGTAGAATGCGTATCGTTGGTTCGAGATGGAAGCAATGACTTTCTGGCGTTGCTACAGATGGTGCGAGATGATCAGACAACGTTTGCGGATAGAGACCCATTTGTATATGCAGAGCTAGACATGGTGTAGAGCTGCTTAGCCTTGTCGAGAGTGTTGATAGTTCTTGTCTGTCCGAGACTCTGCTTATCGACTCAACATCATCATCTGTAACTGTAGCTCTTGTATCACGAGTAGATTGTCGTTCCAGATCATGACTATGCTGCGAGCCTCGTGATGAAGCACTCTTCGATTTGGAAGTGCTGTGTTCGAACAGAATGTCGTTTCTAGTTGATCTGTCGCTTCTATCGAATGAGATCATTGTGGCACCAGCAGACTGACTCCGTTCAAACGTTATGAAGCTATCATCGGTCGTGATAATAGAATGCTGCGATTCTGTTGAAACAAATCGCCGCTCTGTATGACTGACACTGACATTTCTACTGCCTGCACTCGTGATGGGAGAGTCATCGTTGAGAACAGCCCATTCGACCCAGCCACCAAAGTATCGAACAACATTTGGATGATCCAGTCTTGCGAGAGTAGTCAGTTCGAGAAGCATTTCATTCACAGCATCTTGACCTCGATCTTGAATACTTTGCATCCGAGACATGGATAGCGGTACCTTCTTGACTGCATAAGGTAGACCATCAAGTCTATGCTTGCAATGATAGACAACGCCATATCCACCTTTTCCAAGAGTCGATATCTCCTCAAATTCACGTTCATATCTCGTGCGCTGAGACCATGATGTTGGAGATATCAGAGCGTTAGATAGTCCACGCATTGATAGAATTGACGTATCTTCGTGATTTGGAAGAGCAAAGCGATCAACCATACGCATATCTAGCACTGGCGATCTCTGCTGGTTCAGTGACGACAGCTCACCAGCTCCACCAACAGCCGGTAGCAGATCGTCACCATTCTCGATCATGAATTGTGATCCAAGACGGACAGCACCGTTATCTGGCTGTCGAAGCTGTTGACTAACTATATCAAGACCATTTCGATATCGCTCTCTTTGACTCGAGAATCGAGTCTTGTGTAAGTCAGGTGCAACAAGTCCATACGCAGCAAGCTGTTCAGCAAGCACCTCATATTGTTGCTGAGCTGAATTTCGTACACGATCAGATTGTGGTCCTTCATTAAATTCGTCTTGTGCTTGTCTGAGACATCTCTCCTCTAGCAAAGCATGAAGGAGCAGATCTCGATGATTTGTGCTGGTAGTTGGACTCAAGCTGGCAGTAGCCGTGTTTACATGGTTGGCTTGACTTTGAGCTTCATGCTGAATCTTCTGTGGTTTGCGGTCCTGGACTAATGCTAGCTCTACGTTGTCATCTTCGCCGGAGCTACTTGAGCTTGAAGAATCTGATCGTTGAAAGAATCGTGACATGTAGTATGTCTACGGTAACCAGTGATCATTGAACCGTCCTCTCTTCATCGTCTCGAGCTCCGGAATATCTTGTGAGATGGTGATATCGAGTAAAATCACATTGGAGATGCGATCTGACTCATAGAGCTGTGCTGAAAGACACTTGTCGACTCAATTAGAGCGATCGACTCCCAATGATACAATCCACTTTGCTGCTTTGATTGATCACAGATCGATATGGTCTCCTGTCTGGCGATGAGGATGTTGCAGCTTAGCGAAGCTCAAGACGAATGTCGGCAATATTTCAGCAACGTCACGTGCTTGAAGTGATTGACGCTAACATTCATCAATGGATTCTTTTTACCATCACAACACTCTCATCATCGACGGATCGTTCTGCTTATCAGTGTAATCTACGAGCAGACTCAATCCATCATGTCGACTACACAGTAAACCGCCAACAAAGCTCAGTCCGAATCTAGGACCATAATATGCAAACACTCTTCAATGGACTTAGCATAGCATCATGTCGATGTTCTCATTGTCTATCTGGACCAGGAGGTCAAGCTATACGGAGCATTGGTGAACGGATCGCACATGGTGTCAGAACACGATCATGGAAGACACAAACACTCTTATATTCTGGCGCCACTGTAGCAGCTTGGGAAGCACAATTCAAAGGCCAGAGGAGAAGAGATTGGGATGCTGCTATCAAACATATGAATGAGGAGGTTTCTGCTGGAGCTGACAGAATTGTGGCCAAGTGTGATGAGATGGATAGACTTCTGAGAGCTTCGCAAACAGAGGACAATGAAAGGACACGATTGGAGACCGAGCGAGAAATCCGGAATATGTCCAGATACCGTCGTAAGAAGCATCCGAGCGCATTGGATTTGAGAGATTCCTCGCCAGCAGATACTTGGAGTCGGTCTGATGAGGTGCAGCAGAAATCAATGATGGATAGAGACATCCACGAGTCTTCAGATCTCGAAAACCAGCAAGTCTACGTGCCGCCAGAAGCTCAGGAAGAGCAGGCCAGCAGCTCATATTACGATCTCCCAACCAGCCATCGCACTGCTATGAGTGCTGAAGTTTCTCGGCTCGAACGATTGATCAATCATGACGAAATCAGCCAAGTCAATGATACACAGACAGGCGACATATCCATTTCCGAAGTCGTGCCTGAGGTCGTTCCTGTTCGACTATATCAAAGGCCTACATTTCCCACCAAATTTCATTTCGAGAAAGCTTACGATGATGACGAATGGATCAATCCCAATCTAGTGCACACAGACAAGGATTTGCTCGATACAATTGTCGACTACGTACGACGGCCTCTAAATCGTGGTCACTTATATTACATTCATTCTCTCGCTCCTGAATCGATCTACAATCCCAATCGAAGCGAGGATTTCGACGCAGAATCTGTTTTGAACTGGACGCCGAAGAAAAGAGAGATCAACAGACTAATGATGCTCATGATCAAGCTACAAATATTGTTCGAGATCAAGCGTGTGGGTGTCACCTCGGAAATGTTTGCCAGTCTATCAGATTCGATGCAATTAGCTTTACAATCTCAGCTGACCAAGCTGAATGATAGATGGTGTGATGCTGCAGATGCATTGCAAGAAGTGGTGAACAAAGAATACACTTTGCTTGACTATGTGCCGCCAGAAAGCACGAGAAGGTCTACGGTTGGCGTACCGGAGTGGGCATACAGCGTCAACGATGTCAACAGACATCTCATGAATGTCTTCAGAGAGCACAGGAACAATCACTTCACGCTGCTGCTTGTTGATTTGTTTCGAATTCTGGATCTCACAAGAGTACCTGCAACGTTGACCACATTTAAGATTTTGGTTGCTGGCATGGCAGATAGAAGAGCAGTCAAATTCGTTTCTCGTCTGCTTTTCACTCTCCATGAAACCCACATTCGGCTTGATGAAAACATTGTCTCCATCATCCTTCAGTATACTGTCATGTGCAATCAGAGACAAGCTTTTGACACCTGGCTGGGCTACACACAGAGTGAGAATGGTGGACTGGCACTGGCAAATCCAAGCATACTTGCCAAAGGACATGATCTGAAAATGTTTATGAAGATCAAAGAAGAGAATGATGGAAAGGTCGTACAAGGAATGAGACCCAATCCTGAGATCATGGCTGCTATGATTGGTGGAAAGCTGTTTTTCAGTGATTTTGAAGAGACAGTGGCTTTTTGCATCCAAATGGAAGAAGAAGGATACGGTCTGTGTCTGCGATCGATAGCTATGTTGGTCAGGAATTGTGCTGGTCGAGCAGACATAGAAAACGGTCTTGCATTTTGGAAGATTGCATTGACATTGTTGGAAGAGCCGAGGATGGATATGGATGATTCAGACACTCGTATGCCTCGAGAGCTATATCGTGCAATGCTCGCACTGTGTGATTCTGTCAACGATAGGAAACTATTTCATCAGGTCAAAGTCATGGCTGTCAAGGATTGGACTGGTAGATTTTTGGAGACTTTGTCCGTTGCGAAAATGCTTGAGCGCCATCCAGAAGTGCCTGACGAAGAGATCATTGAGGATGGCTCAGAACAGAGTTTGCTGGAACGCAGAGCAATTGCTCACAAACCGCTGTGGGAGAAGAAGTTGAAGGCAGAAGCTCCTCATTACTTCTATGGTTCCCAGCTCGACACTATTGGCGTGTCAGAACCTATTCGATCATTTCTTGGAAGAAAATATAATCTATCTAAGGAGAACATCATTGGTAGTATTCTCAATGCTGATGAGCCGACCGAGATCATGATCGAGGCCAGGAAGCCGGTCGAAGATACGATCAATGATCAGTCACAGTCTGAGGTTGATATTGGCGACACTGATGCTGCTACAGTACAAGAGACTTTTGATTTGGTAGCAGAGAGTACTTCTGATCCGACGAAAGGTACTCAGCAAACGAGCGAGGAGTCTGTCGAGCGACACGCAGACATACGACACGGGCAGAGCACGATGAAGACCGAGACAACGAACAAATCGGTCTCGCAAAGCAGAGTCGTACTTGATCGCGGCCAGAGCTCGCAACGCCGTCGACCATTCGGTGGACAGATACATGCACTGGGAGAAAACATGGGAAGACCGAGCTACGATGTCCAGTCACGCCATTCGTACAGCACTTCTTCTGCCGGCAAGATCAGAAGAGAGATGCACAATCAAGAGACAACTTCGCATTGGCCATACAAGAGCTCTGATTCAGGATTGAGGACAAGCTTGATCGATGAGCATTTGACCAAGCTTTCATCACCTTACGTCTTGGTTCCTGGTTGACGATTACGACCGAGCATTATTACAATCACATCATATCAAGCATTGGCCATGACTGTCACGATCATCTGACTCGTCTTTCAACTTCACGAAGCGCTGGCTAGTCAAATACATTGTGAAAGCATATCAGCCTCGGAGACGATTGCGTTCCTCCATATCAGAACTTGAGTAGCTCAGAGCTTCATGAATCAACGCTACAGATGCCATTGAAAGCGCTTAGGCTTAGACAACAGCTCTCGACCTCTCAAACTTGCCAGCGATTCATGAAACAACAGCAAGCTGTGCGTCTCGCCAGCATATCTTGAGTCATGGCTGCGAATACTTCCGATGCTGAACAAAGTAATTGTCTCATCGATGGTAGCAAGGAGAAATGCACACCGCTATAGACGATATCGATGGTCTGCTTTGCTGCATATACAATATCGGCAAGCTCAAGAGCTTTTGCCCCTGCATTCGTGTACATTTAAGCTTTTTCTGCAGCTCATAGCAGAACTGGAAATAGTTCATACCAAAGAGTAACAAGACTCTTCAATGTACAATCACGATCAATTGACACGAATACCATTTCAATGATGCAATTGACAGTATTCCGTACTGATGCTTCACATCAAATGTCAAATCGTCATTCAACC